>BLSH010125146.1:353006-377733 GCA_018402905.1 Glandirana rugosa
AGTGTTTTATTTTCCTCCAGGTCTACACACTTTATTCGAAAGAACATACCAACGAATATGTCTGTGTTTGCACAACGTCCCACGTAGTATAAACGGTCACGGGTACGTACGCCACACCCTTAAAGTCATTTTCTACGGTAAGTCGAAATCCACTGACACCTTTTTTTTGTTGCAAAGACGTTCATATTTCACATCGATGGATCTCCTTGGCACACGTTGTCTTATACATTGTCAGTCGGGTCTTTTTTACACACAGTGACACCAATCTCTGGATAAATGTCACCCCTGTCGTGACTTTGTGTCACGACTCAGGTTTTTCGAGATCCAGTTACCAATATTCAGAGCTTTTTGGACTCAGCACTGTGTTTCAGTGCTGTCCCCACTGTAAATAGGTCTCTAACCACAGTGACACACATTTTTTCTGGGCTGACTGTTACATATTCTGTTGCACACGGTTCCTCTAGGTAGCTACACTTTATACTTGCAGAAACGTTGTTTTTTTTCCACAGTCACCTAAAGCTGAATGGCATCTTTTACTGAAATTCCCACACCGCATGCATGGGCACTGGCAAATATGATGCACCCTGCAACACGTTTGTGTCTGTATAAGCAACCATACAAGAAAGCTTATTTCACACATCTGGACCTCCTTTTATTTTGTGAAAATGCATTTAAATAACAAATGGGTTAATTGTAGAAATTAATGAGGCATTTTCATTCAAACACAGTCCTCATCCAATTTATGTTGATTGTCTCATCCTGATGTTTTCCAGTTACATTAGATCTATTTCTTTCTGTTTGGTTTGGCAGAAAGTGTCGCTGATCCCACAATAACCATTATGAAGATTCTGTTTTGTTACTATCTGGGAAAATCAACATTCTTATTAACACTCCTTAAGTTGTTATTCTTGGAACCCAGAGTTTGCATTAATCCAGATAAAACAAGATTTATTACCTTGGGTTAATAATACATCAGTACTTTGACCTTGTAGTTACTTTTATGGGCATTTGTTTCTATTTGCGGAAGCTTTTATGTTGACATATAACTATAGTTCCCTTTATTTTTCAGTTTATTTTTTTAGTATTTTTTATTTTTAAACATTGTAGCTTTTGGACGAGTTCCAGTTGAGCAGAAGAGCTCATTTTATCATATGCGTAAATTCTAATGCTATTATTAGTGCATGGATTATGAACTTCCAACCTCAACCTCAACCAGGGGAGCAAATCCAAAATCATAAATGTTAAGTTGTGTATATATGCTATTCAAATGCATTTACAATCTATGCGGGTGGTTAATATGTGTTTGTTTTAATCAGACTTCTTTCCATGATCCTTTATGAGTATAAAAATGTAAAAAAAAAAATCTCAGCTATCTGAAGTATAAAAAAATCCATTGAACAGTGTATTTAAAATGTGCCATTTGAAAAACTGTGACTAAGATGTTTAACTTGAAATGGCAGCTGCACAGCACATTTCTAGGTTTTTTCAAGAAACTTTAGGTACTAGCCCAACTAAAACAACACTTGGGATTAAAACCATTGTGCTTTTGTTTTTCCATTTCTTTGTTGCATTCCATGTGGTTTAGGTGGCATCTTTATGATTAAATTGAGTCTAAGCTCAAAAAGTGAAGATATTTTATCTTATAGGAAGTATCTAGAATTAGAATAGTATCTTTTGTCTGGAAACCCTCCTGAAGAAAGTAACTTCCTAAGCCAAGGCATTCCAGTGCCCTGAGCCTCATAGCTATATAACTTCTACGACACAGTAGGGTTGATTTACTAAAACTGGAAAGTGAAAAATCTGGTGCAACTGTGTATGGTAGCCAATCAGCTTCTACCTTCAGCTTGCTCTATTAAGCTTTGGCAAAAAAAAAAAATTGTTGTAATTTGTTGGTTACTTCTGCTGAGCCCTAAGCAATCCAGAATTTCAGCCCAAAACTAAGCTAAGCTGTCAGATTGTTCAGATTTACCCTATACCAATCAAGGATCAGCTCAAGATTAAATAAGGTATAGCGATGTTTAACCTAAATTCTTAGCAATAAACACATTGAAATGTGTGGTACTATACCACACCCAGGCTAATTAAAATGTGCACAGTTTAGCAAGAAAAACGTACACAAACGTAAACCAAAAACATAAAAAAGCCGCTGTCAATCAGATATATAGGGGTTGATTTACTAAAACTGGAGAGTGCAAAATGTGGTGCAGTTGTGCATGGTAGCCAATCAGCTTCTATCTTCAGCTTGTTCAATTAAGCTTTAATAAAAAAACCCTGGAAGCTGATTGGTTTCTGTGCACCAGATTTTGCACTCACCAGTTTTAGTAAATCAACCCCATAATGTCTCAATAATGCAAAACAGATCCTTATGTTAGAATAAGGGCAGCGCAAATGTCCACTGTGTATATTTATGCAACAATGTCCTCAATTAATAGTATTGCACAATGCATACAGAGGGCATTGTTGCATAAATATACACAGTGGAAATTAGAAATGTCCTCATCCTAACATAATTACCTGTTTGCAACAGTGGCATATATAAAGATTTTAAGTTTTATGTAAAATATAGTGTTGTAGATGCCTATATTTGAGATGGCACCTAAGACCTTTGGCTTAAGTTTTCATAATATGAGTGAAGCATGTGAGGGTGTGAGTGTAGAGTGAGGAGCGTACCGGCCGCCAGATCCTGTTTCATCCTCATCCTGTTACCTGGTGTTTGGATCCAGCCTCTGCCTCCAGAATCCGGGCTTGGCAGTGCGGCGAGTGGTGAGCGGTGGTGGAGGTGCTAGGTTGTCGGCTATGAGTGCCAGGGTCTTGGAGCCTGGTTCCCGGCTCTCTCCTCCCTGTGCAGTATTGTGGTAGCAGTGCCTCTCATCAGGTGCAGCTGACAACTTGAGGCTGCTACCAATGGCTAGATTCCATTCAGAGTCACTCAGGGCAGCGGGTAGCTATCTCCCTCATGTGCCCTACTGTACCCTACTGTATCCTATTATATTATAGACATCATTATAGACATTTGTCATAGGTCTATGACTCATATTATAGACATCCACTTCCGGACCACACGCCATCATTATATGGCGGTACTTTCCCGTTGAATACCGTTGCTATGGTAGCAGATAGCTACCATAACCCTGGTATTTTTTTAAACAGCAGCTTTCAGACAAAAGTGGTCTCTGCAGCGAAATTGCCGCAAGATCACTTTTATCAGGGGCAAGAGAGGTGACCATCGCCCTACTGCCACTTTCCTGTCATCTCCGCCACTTATGGGATCCGCTGGTAGCAGCGGAGATGATCGGGTCCTCTTGCATCAATACCTGGATGCAGAATGAGCGGAAGATGCCGCCCACTCGGCTCCATAGCATTGAAAGGCAGAAACAACGTCAAACATCCCTTCCGCCCATAGCTCTTAAAGGAAAAATATATATATTTTTTTCTAAAATGACATTTCATTTTTTTAGGAATAAAAGTGATCATTTTTTTTTAAAAGGACAGTGTAAAAATAAAAAGTAAAATAAATAAGAAAAAAAAAATTTAAAGCGCCCCGTCCCGCCGAGCTTGCGTGAAGGAAGAGAACGCATACAGAAGTCGCACCCGCATATGAAAACGGTTTTCAAGCCACACATGTGAGGTATCATCACGATCGTTAGCGCGAGAGCAAAATTTCTAGCACTAGACCCCCTCTGTAACTCAAAACTGGTAACCTGTAGAACTGTCGCCATTCCACGAGTGGGCGCAATTTTGAAGCATGACATGTTGGATATCAATTTACTCAGCGTAACATTATCTTTCACAATATGGAAAAAAATGGGCTAACTTTACTGGCTTATTTTTTAACTCAAAAAAGTGAATTTTTTTTTTTAAAAAGGCACTTGTAAGCCTGCTGCTCAAATATGGTGTGACAAAAAGTATTCTCTAGGGTGTTAGAAAAAAAATATATAATGTTTGGGGTTCTAAGTAATTTTATAGCAAAAAAAAAATTATTTTAACCAAACACCAAATCTTAAAAAGAGGCTCGGTCCTTAAGTGGTTAAACACATTAGGTTTGGGGTCTGGCTATTCTAGAAGCCTTTCAATGCCTACAACAACCTGCAGTATGCAGGGAGTGGGGGCAGCTAAGTCCTCAGCACATGTGCTGCAGATGGATCTGCCTGTGGAGGTGGGAGAAACAGGTTGAGCCAGCGTGCAATGTGTGCCATCAATCCCCCTGCAAACACCTATGGGGAAAAACACAGCCCCGCAGGCTGATCCTGCGCATTCAATGGAGCATATATCTGTTGCCGAAAGTGCAGGAGCACTGAACATACAAACTGTGGCTGAGCCTTCTGCACATAGAATTGGGAGCAATCAGATGGAAGACACCCCTGAACCAGCTATGTGGGATCTCTTCTCAATTATGCAGCAATGTTCTGCATCCTTGGTGGTGCCTTCCAGCCAAGTACAGGCAGTGTGCGGGGATATCTCGCTGATTCACCAAAATCTGCAAAAATTGCAGGAGCGCACAGAGGGTCTTGAGACTAGATTGAGTGATATTGAAGCTAAAAGCTGAATTCAAAGCAGTTATAAATCTGGCTAATGATAACACCGCAAAAGTATAAGACCTTTTGGTTTTCCCAAAAAGGTCTGGTGGGCTTTCCTGAAAAGGTTGAAGGAAATGATCCATGTGCATTTGCTGAACGCTGGATTTCGGATATTTTCAGTAGAGAAAATTTCTCTGCACTTTTTGCCATAGAGCATGCCCATAAGGTTCCTACTCGCCCACTTTCAGTGGGCAGTGCCCCTAGATCCTTTCTTATCCGGTTTTTAAATTTCAGAGACAAAGAAAATATGCTGCGGAGGACTAGGGCTATGAAGGAAATTAGTTACAATGGCTCAAAAATCATGTGCTTCCCTGACTTTTCCCCTACTCTTCGAAAACAACGGGCCTCTTTTCATGAAGTCAGGAAACTGAACCTTCAATATTCTATGATATATCTAGCTCGTCTTCGTGTGGTTCATGATGGCCAAGTAAAATTTTTGGATTCCCCTTGGGCTGCTCAGGAATGGCTTGACCAACATTTTTTTTGTTGATGCCAGAACTAAATTGAAGGGAATTCCTTCCCCCTTTTCTTTTTTTTCTCTCTCTTTCTCCTTTTTATTTTTCTTATTTTATTCCTTAATTCCTAGAAGTGTGCGGGCCGGACTCATATCACTCACTTTGTTCATTGCTAGTCCAGGAACCCCCAATGGTGTATTTTTTTCCTTTTTTTTGTTTGTCTTAATTTGCTTTTTGTGTGGGTGAAATTATGGGTGTAGAATGCTGTGCGGTTTTTTTTCTTCCACTTTTCCTTCTATTGTCATCTGTCTCACTCCTTCTTCAGTTGCAGAGACTGTTTATCATATTCATTGTACAATCTAGTAAAAATATCATTATGGTTTTGTGGGGTGGTTATTGGGTCTGGTTAATAGTCTCTAGTTTCTTTAACCACTTCAGCCCCGGAAGGATTTCCCATGTTAGGACCAGAGCACTTTTTGCATTTCGGCACTGCGTCGCTTTAACTGACAATTTTGCGGTCGTGCGACATTGTACCCAAATAAAATTTGCGTCCTTTTTTCCCCCACAAATAGAGATTTCTTTTGGTGGTATTTGATCACCTCTGCATCATTTCTGATCCCCGCTATAAACAAAAAAAGAGCGACAATTTTGCAAAAAAAACAATATTTCTTACTTTTTGCTAAAATACAAATCCAAACAAAATATATAAAAAAACAAATGCATTCGTTTTGGCCGATTTATATACTTCCTCATATTTTGTTAAAAAAAAAATCGCAATCTGCGTTTATTGATTGGTTTGCGCAAAAGTTGCCGCGTTTACATACTGTGAGAATTAATTTCTGGCTTTTTTACAACTCTTTTTTTTTTACTAGTAATGGCGGTGAGCTACGATTTGTATCAGGACTTTGATATTGGGGCAGACATGTCGGACATTTTTGACACTTTTTTGGGACCAATGACATTTATACAGCCATAAGAAATTGAAATATCCACTGATTAAATGTAATTGCCAGTGAAGGGGTTAACCTGGGGGGCAGAGAAGGGGTTAACTGTGTTCCCTGGGCGTGTTCTAACTGTGAGGGGGCTGAGCTGTCAGGGGCATAAAAGATCTAACTGATCCCAGTGACAGGGATCAGTTAGATCTTTTAAATGCCCACTGACAGAGCGGGGAATCGTCTTGTTTACATCGGCAGTTCCCCGTTTTCCTTCTGTGGTAAGCAATCGCGGCTCGCCGGCAGACATCGGGTCCACCCGAGCTGTGGGCACACTCCTGCAGAGTGCGGCGGGCATGAGAGTGTGGCGCAGGTGGTGCGCTCCCACCTGCTAGCCACGAATGCGCAAGCCGCCGTTTAAATACGGCGATTCGCTGGATGCTGCCACTCTGCAGCAGGAAATGTACGCGAGCCAGTTGGGAACCGGTTAATTGACTATGGCTAGGCAGTATATATGTTTTGTTTTTTTTTTGGAATGTTCGTGGTATGAATTTTTCTCTGAAAAGAAATGCCCTTTTTGAATATATTACCCTATTCCATCCATCAGTTGTCTGCCTGCAGGAGACTCATAGTACTGGTAACACTATTAGATGACTCCAATGAAGGGGGATTAGGGAGGGCTACCACTCTGTTTTTTCATCTTACTCCCAGGGAATCTCTATATTAATTTATAATGATGTATTGTTTTCCTGCACCAAGACCCTAGTGGATGTAAACGGCAAATTTATTTTTCTTCAGTGTCAGATATGTGACTTCGAATTGATTATTGCTGCCATTTATATCCCTCTTCCATATAATCCTGAGGTCCTTCTTCTGCTTATGTCATTTGTAAAGGCCTCTCCCTCACTTCCAGTCTTGGTGATTGGTGATTTTAACAATGTGATTAACCCAGAACAGGATAGATTTCCATCTTCTCGCTCCTTACCCATAAATGGACTCTCTTCTTTAGGGAGGCTCTCTAGGGAACTAGGGTTATATGATATGTGGCGGAGGATACATCCTCCTGAAAATTCATATACCTGCCACTCTAAAACATTTGGTTCACTATCAAGCATTGATTTAGTGTTGTGCTCCGCAGACCTAGCCATGTCTTTTAAGGATGTGGTAATAGAGCCAAGGGGTATTTCTGATCATTCCCCTGTAATGTTTACTATTGCCCTTGGGCATTCTAAGGTTAATATCCATTGACGATTAAATCCATTTGGTTGGATTTATTTCCTCAGGAGGGAGCCCTGTCCGAGCACCTGGGGATGTTTATCATTCAGATAGAAGGATCAGCACCTATTAGGATAGTATGGGATACTCTAAAGGCCTGCCTGCAAGGACTTTTGATTAAATAAGTGAGTAGTATTAAAACATCTTCGCATAGAGAGCTTGAACAGGTCAATGGGGAGGTACTAGCGGCTGAGGCCAGATTTATTTTGGATAACAGTTCAAAAAAAATAAAACAGCCTAGGAAACTTTGCAGACTAAGCTAAGTTCATTGCTGGTAGACAGGGCCTGAAATAAACAATTCTTCCAAAAACAGCTGACCTGGGCAGAAGGGAAGGCAGCAGGCAAGATTTTAGCTCAAGTTTTACGCTTGCAATCCAGCCTTACATCTGTAACGGCGGTGAGGGATCAGAATGGGTGGGTACATACCACTACAGTAGATATTTTGTCTATTTTTTCTTCTTTTTAACAAGAATTATATACATCACAAGCTAATTACATCTCTGTGGATTTGACTGCTTATCTTGATAGGATTACTCTTCCAAGATTATCCCAAGACGACCAGGAAATGCTTAATGCCCCCTTGACCCAATTGGAATTGGAATCCGCAGTGGCGAGCTTTGCAAATAATAAAGCACCAGTGGTAGACGATATTCCAATTGAAGTTTATAGAAAATATGGTGAGGTGCTGCTACCTGCCCAGCTTAAAGCATTTAATTCAACTTTGGTGGAAGGGCGTCTTCCAGACTCAATGTCCAAAGCTGCAATCATGGTCATCCCGAAAAAAGATAAAGATCTGCTATACGCAGAGTCATACTGGCCTATTTCCTTACTATCAACAGATGTGAAGATATTGGCCAAGATTTTGGCCAATAGATTGAAAAAGGTGATAACACGCATTATTCATTCTGATCAAGTTGGCTAAGTTATGTCAACAGCTGTTAATATTAGGCGAGCTTATCTTAATATGCAAATTACGGTGACTAGCTATATGGATCGGGCCTTCCTGGCATTAGATGCCATCAAGGCTTTTGATAGTGTAGAATGGCCCTATCTTTGGGCCGTTCTGGAGAAATTTGGTCTTGGGAACACATTTTGTCAATGGGTTCAACTATTATACTCTGACCCTAGGGCTTCGATTAGGGTTAATGGTGTACAGTCTCCCTCTTTTAAGCTATTTCGTGGCACAAGGCAGGGATGTCCTCTGTTACCCCTCCTAATTGCCATTGCTATCAAACCATTGGCATCCCTTCTCTGGGTGGCTTCAGTTGTAACGTGTCTGGTTAGAGGAAATATGGAAGAAAAGATAGCATTATATGCTGATGATGTTATGTTATTTTTATCTAATCTTCGGCCCTCTGTACCAGCAGTTTTGTACTATATAGATGAGTTTGCTAAATTCTCAGGGTTTGCTATTAACTGGGGTAGTCTGTGCTTCTGCCGCTGGATCCACTCCCAAAGGATTTACCATCAACATGGCCACAGCTTGTAATTGTTTCCTCTTTTAAATAACTTGGAGTTATTATGACCGCATCCCCTCTGTCATATATAATGGACAATGTTGTCCCATTATTGACAAGAGTTCAACTTCAGAGTAGGGTTTGGGGTAAACTTCCCTTCTCAGTAATAGGATGCATAAATCTAATCAATGGGATATTTAGAAATTTTATTTGGGGGAATAAGACCCCCCATATCAAATTAGATTCCAAACACGAGAACTTATTTTCTTGCTGCCCAATTGCAGCATTTGGTACAGTGGGAATCAGAAGTCTTACCTGCTCCGTCATTTCGCTTAGTCTCCTTTGGGTTTCAGGGACGCCAGCCGTTGCTGGCCCTGGGGGGGCATATTAGTGTTCTGCCTTCTCTAATATACCCACCCTGGTACTTATATATAAGGTGTGGGACTTGGTTAAGAGAGTAATGGGGGTTTCCTCCCTAACTAAATACACCCCTATTTGGAGTAATAAAAGGCTACCTGAGACATTGACCCTCCAGGGCTTTCAGCGATGGGAAAGGGCGGGGATTTCTAGCCTCTCTTAACTTTATACGAGAGGTGTACTTAAACCTCTTGATCAGTTGGTATGGGGGGGATTTTCTTTGAATCCTACATGGTTTTATCCACTTTTGCACCAAGTCATGCCTTATATGCTAGATTTGCTTCCTCTTCTCTGTTGTTTGCCTGGGTCCTAGTCTTCGAAAGAGTGGTTCAGGCAACTGCTACTAAGAGCCTAATCTCTGCAACGTATAAATCTTTATTAGAAAGTACTTTTAATGAGTTTCATTGTCCATCTAGAGCAGTGTTTTTTAGCTACAGTCCTCAAGGCACATCAACAGGTCATGTTTTCAGGATTTCCCTCAGCTGTGGTAATTACTAAGGCAGTGAAACTGATCAAAACACCTATGCAAAATAATGGAAATCATGAAAACATGACCTGTTGGTGCGCCTTGAGGACTGGAGTTGAGAAACACTGATCTAGAGAGAAGTCGGAGCATGATATCGGCCCTATCTCTGACCATGTCTGGGATAAGAGACTTCGGGCTCTTCCCCTTGTATCTCTTTCACCCTCATTTAGATTAATACGATTTTATGTATTGCATAAGGTGTATAGGACTCCAGAATTTTTGTTCAATATTGACTTAACAACTGACTCGGCTTGCTCTAGATGTGGCAATATGGGATCACTGATGCATTTATTATGGCACTGCCCGAAACTCCTGAGTTATTTGGCAGAAGTTGTGGGTACACTTAATGGGACATTAGATCTCAATCACTTAGTGTTTCACTTAACATGCCCTACTGGGCTATCTTGATAGCTCAGTGCTTAAACCTCCAAGGTGGTTAACTGTCGCACTAGCGCTCTTTGTGGCCAGGAGACAAATTGCTGTTAAGTGGGACCTTCCCTCACCCTCCGACTATATCTGATTGGATATTTAATCTGAATAGATGCATTTCTTATGAGAGACATGTTTTCTTTATGAAAAATTCATCTAAGAGGTTTGATGATATCTGAAAGCCATGGCTTAACCATATGGATACGGGACTAAGCTAGGAGTTATGTTTGCTGGAATATAGATGTATGGGAAAAATATTTTTTTAAGTATAGCATAAGAGGACTGTGGATTGATATGACAGTGGAAGGGGGGGGGGGGGGGGGGCTTTGTGTATGTTTCCAAGATGATATGAATATCTGTGTTTTGAATTCAATGTTTTTTGTGTATATGTTGTTGTGGTTTAAAAAATGTAATAAAATCTGATTTAAAGAAAACCCTAATTATATTGGCTCTGCTATAAAAAATTGCATTTTTTCCTGCAAACAGGCTAGGTTCACATGTCCGGCTGCGGTTTGCAGCCAGTTTTTAAAAGGAGTCTGGTGCAGTTTTGTTCAGCAGACCCAAAATCGCACAGGACTCTTTAAAAACAGACCTTGACCGCCCGGACATGTGTGAACTAGCTCTATTGTAAGCTGGTCTGGTTCACATGTTATGTGAATCGGATGTGGTTAAAATTCGTAAATATACACTATATTGTTATAAGTATTGTTTACACGGACATGGGCTTTAACCACTTCAGCCGCGGAAGGATTTCCAGCTTTAGGACCGGAGCCCTTTTTGCGATTTGGCGCTGCGTCGCTTTAACTGACAATTGCGCGGTCGTGCGACGTTGTACCCAAACAAAATTTGCGTCCTTTTTTTCCCACAAATAGAGCTTTCTTTTGGTGGTATTTGATCACCGCTGCGTTATTTCTGATCGCCGCTATAAACAAAAGAAGAGCGACAATTTTGCAAAAAAACCCAAATTGCTTACTTTTTTGCTAAAATACAAATCCAAAAAAAAAATATAAAAAAACATTTTATTTCACCGTTTTTGGCCGATTTATATTCTTCCTCATATTTGCGATAAAAAAATCGCAATCGGCGTTTATTGTTGGTTTGCGCAAAAGTGGTCGCGTTTACGGATGATGAGAATTCATTTTTGGGATTTTTATTTTTTTTTATTTCTTTACTAGTAATGGCGGCGATCTACGATTTTTAGCAGTACTGCGATATTTCAGCGGACATGTCGGACCATTTTGACACTTTTTTGGGACCATTGGCATTTATACAGCGATCAGTGCTATAAAAATGCACTGATTACTGTGTAAATGCCATTGGCAGTGAAGGGGTTAACCTGCAGGGGGCGCTCTAAAGGTTAACTATGTTCCCTGGGCATGTTCTAACTGTAGGGGGACTGCACTATCTGGGGAAGGGAAGTGGTCACAGCCTTCACGTACAGGAAGGCTGTGATCACAGCCTTCACGTACAGGAAGGCTGTGATCACAGCCCTTCCCCCTCACACAGAGCGGAGGTCTGTGTTTACATACACGGACCTCCGCTCCTTCGCTCCGGGGGGGCCATCGCGGGTAGCCGGCGGCAATCGAAGCCGCCGCACCCGCTGCCTGGCCCTTCCCGAACACAGTGAGCGCGCGGGCGCGCCTCCGGCGGCGCGCGCGCGCTCACTAAGCTCGTTCCCGCAGCCGCCGTCGTATGACGGCGTTTTGCGGGAACGAACCACTTTGCCGCCGTCAGATGCCGATCAGCGGTCGGCAAGTGGTTAATGGCATCCCAGTCTTAGTCTGTATGGTTCAATATTGAGTTGGCCTACCCTTTGCAGCTATAACAGCTTCAACTCTTCTGGGAAGGCTGTCCACAAGATTTAGGAGTGTCTATGGGAATGTTTGACCAATCTTCCAGAAGCGCATTTGTGAGTTCAGGCACTGATTTTGGACGAGGAGGTCTTTATGGACCTTGCTTTGTGCACTGGTCCAAATCATTTGGTGAAGGGGGATTGTGGTGGTTCCGTGGTTGGTCTTGGCCCCTTAGTTCCAGTGAAGGGAACTATTAAGGCTTCAGCATACCAAGATATGTGGTTCCAATACTTTTAACAATATAGTGTATGCGAATCAAGTTTACGCTTAAGGCTCTCATTTCATTTGAGTTCAGCAATCTCATAACTTGCCAATTGTCTATGTAACACATTGCTGTTTATGCCATATTGTTGAATACTGACTATGTACAACATACGTGCATGTCAATGGCGCATCTACCAGGGTCGCAAAAGTCACACTTGTGACTGGGCCCTAGCGTTCAGCCACTGCGGGGGGTGCTGTGAGACTGTAAGGTTCGGTTCACACTGCTGCAAATCCAAAGTAATATGACTTGCTTGGGATTTCCTTGTGACCTGTTTATGACTTTTGTGATTTGAAATTGCGGTCTATGGCACTCAAATCACACCAAGGACCCAGAAAAGTAGTGCAGGAACCTTTTTTTGTCTCTGCCACTTGAGTCACATTGATTAGGAGGGCACCAATTGAAATGAATGTGTTTTGACTTGTCATGCAACTTTACTGTATGTTTTGAAGTGTGAACCAGGGCTTTTAAAGGGCCTAGCAACAAGAGTAAAGGACCCCAAGATTAGTGTGAAAAACCCTAAGCAAAGGGCCCCTGGGACCAGAGGAAATGGCTCCGGGACCGATGGAAAGAGCCCCGGCGGTCAGGGGGGCCCCTCGTGGTTTCTTGAACTGGGCCCTGAAGGTTCTAGTAAAGCCTCGGGTGCATGTATTTGTCAGCATTTACTTAGTTGCTTTATGCCACTTTAAATACTTGTAAAAACAGTTTAGGATTTAAAAAAAAAAAAAAAAATTAAAACTAAAAAAAAAAACGAAACTATATACCGTATATATATATATTATATATATTTATATTTATTTATTGTTTTAGAGTCATTGGGGTTGATTTACTAAAGCTGGAGAGTGCAAAACCTGGGGCAGCTGTGCATGCTAGCCAATCAGCTTCTAATCTCAGCTTGTTCAATCAAGCTTTTACAATAAAACCTTGAAGATGATTGGTTTCTGTGTGGAGCTGCACCAAATTTTGCACTTTCAAGCTTTAGTAAATAAACCCTATTGTGTCTTACTCATATGTTTCTTGCTCTACCTGACATAAAACCCAGCACTTAGCTGATAGTGAAATCTCTGTGTAGAAGGCAAGTGGCGTAGGGACAGACACATGTAGATAGTAGCTCTAAGTTAGATATTTTTAATATTAGTGCCAATGTTTAGTCAGGTGTGTACTTTCCAGTGAGAGCCAAATTCAGTGATAACTATGGCAAAGATTCAACTAAAGTGTTTTAGAATCCACAAAAAAAAAAAAAAATGAGAGAGTATTTATAACCTTGAACAGATATCACTATCTGTTCTCCACTATACTCTGCAGTACTACTGTGTACCTCTGCCCAAATTCTTTAAATGGGTGGGTCGTGATATGAAGTACTACTGTAGAGTATAGCAAAAAGTGGATAGTCATATTAGCTTTTTGCTATAAATGAGCCTTTTGATATTTTGACATCTTCTAAATTTGTGACTGCAACATACCAGTGAGTTTTCCCTACTTTAAGGGCCCCTACACACTGCTCTGTAGCAAAATCCTGGTAAAAACGCATATGCTGTGTTTCATATGTGTTTCTGGTGCATTTTTGAGTTGCCTGCAACTGTGGAAAATGGACATGTGACTCAAAAGCGCATCTAAGCCACAAATCGTGGTGTGTTTTGCCATGATTTCCATTCATTTCAATGTGAAGCTGCGTTTTTGGTGCGGTTTTCAACACCGCACCAAAGATGCAGCATGCAGGACTTTTCAAAACACTGTACCCACAGTGCAGTGGTGTGAACAGTCCCATAGGATTTAAAGGGAAACGTTTTTCTTGTGTTTTTCTTGTGTTTTTCTTGCAGAGTAATAACTCGGGAAAAACGGATCCATGTGAAAGGGGCAGCAGAGAGAACTCCATGACTGGAGGAAAACTGTTTGTGTGACTTTGACAGGCCTTTTTTAACAGCTCCTCGCTGATTACTATTCCACGCCAATGACTTCAGAATCCCCAAGCAGTGGCGAATTAACCACTTAAGGACCGAGCCTCTTTTTGAGATTTGTTGTTTATAAGTTAAAATCAGTTTTTTGAAAAATTTAGAAAATTACTTAGAACCCCCAAACATTATATGTTTTTTTTTCAGGCACCCTAGATAATAAATCAGTGGTGATTGCAATACTTTATATCACACTGTATTTGCGCAGCTGTCTTACAAGCGCAATTTTTTTGGAAAAAGTAAACTTTTTTGAATTAAAAAATAAGACAACAGTAAAGTTAGCCCAATTTTATTTCTATAGTTTAAAAGACAATGTTACGCCAAGTAAATTGATACCCAACATGTCATGCTTCAAAATTTTGTCCGCTCGTGGAATGGCGACAAACTATGGCACTTAAATATCTCCATTGGCAACGTTTAAAAATTTCTGCAGGTTATCAGTCTTGACTTATAGAGGAGGTCTAGTGCTGGAATTATTGCTCTCACTCTAATGATCGCAGCGATACCTCACATGTGTGGTTTGAACACCGTTTTCATATGCGGGCGCGACTATTTTTTTATTTTTACGCTGTCCTTTTAAAATCATTTTTTGGGTCACTTTTATTCCTATTACAGGGAATGTAAACATCCCTTGTAATAGAAAAAAAGGATGACAGGACCTCTGTAATGTGAGATCTGTGGCCAAAAACACCTCACATTTAGACTTAAATGCAATTAAAAATAAATAAATGTCTTTCTTTAAAAAAAAAAAATCCCCTTTAAGAGCACTGGACTTTAAGTGGTTAAACTCTGTGGAGGCCCTTAGGCATTGGAGACCTTGACCCCCACCCCCACAGGTTTCTGATGGTCATTCTCAAGTGGGATAACATTGAACTCAGTAGTGCGCACGTCAGCTGCTAGATGGAGATGACCATCACTACTGTGAATTACACTACGTAGGTTGCACCTGAATTTTTTATATACTGACAGATTAACCACTTCAGCCCCAGAGCACTTTTTGCGATTTGGCACTTTGTCACTTTAACTGACAATTGCGCGGTGGTGCGACCTTGTACCCAAACAAAATTTGTTTGGGTACAACGTAAACATGGAGATCCGTGTTTACATACACAGACTTCCTTTCTCTCACTGCGGGGGGGCCATCGCGGGTAGCCAGCGGAGATTGAGTCCGCCCTACCCGTTCCCTGGCTCCCCCGGAACACAGTGAGCGCACAAGCATGCCTCTGGCGGTGCACAATACTCGTTCTCGCGGCCGCCGTTTTGTGATAATGAACCACTTCACTCCACGGCGGGCGGTCGGCAAGTGGTAAAAGAAGATGGGACAAACTGTAATGTGAACCTGATGTCTATGGTTTATGTACTTATGGTATTGGATACATTACATTAATACGAAAGGTGCATGAGCTTTTGAGGAGAACTGGGTGCCATCATCCCTACATATAAATAAAATAGGAAATTGCCCTCTAGGAGTGGGAATTTAAAGGCACAAAAATAGTCATGTGTTTATAAAAACATGGTAAATTTATTGTTACAATTCATAAAAGATTCCATATATGGACATAGACAGATTTTAAAACATATTGATGTATTGACCAGAGCAAATTCGGTGTGATGGATGATAAACAGCACGTAATGCATTTCAGAATACCTTCATCAGAGATGCCACATATGAATCAAACATCAATTTTACTTCCTATAATTACTGAAGTATTTAAGAAAAGTATTTTTTTAAGAAGATTTGGTCAATAGAGTAGAGTTTGAACACATTTAGGTGCAGGACAGACCAATGCCAGAAACCCCCCCACCAGGAAGGCCAGCACGCACAAACTCCCACCAAGGAACCAGGCGGTTCCGTCCAAACAGAGGAGAAAACCAGGCCAGATACCTCGGTGGCGCAAACCTGAAGCAAGATAAAGGTGAAGAAATGGCGCAGGATAGTATGCAATACAGGGCTTATATAGTGTAGTTGGAAGTCAGAAAGGTCTCTAAGGCCAGGTATCAGGGCCACTGAAAGCCAGGTAGTGGAAAGAGCCAGATAGCAAGACTGTTAATGATAGCATAGCCTGCATGCGCTGACAAAGATACAGCAACCAGGTGGTCTGTAAGGCCGAGATGTAAGGGCTGTTGGTTAGAGCCTGCAGAGTAAATGCATCTAAGCCGCCGCCACATATCTGGCTCTATCCACTGCCTGGCCTGATACCTGGCCTAAGTTTTTCTTAGTTTCTGTTATAAACTTTGCAAAGAAATAATATTTCTTCAGAAATTTAGGCCAAAATGCATTCTGATACATTTCCTTGGTGAAAAAAAATGCTGAGTCATCCGAGTCAAGGATACGGCAGCCAGCATGCCGGGCCACTTCTTAACCACTTCAATGCCAGGCACTTACCACCCTTCCCACCCAGACCAATTTTCAGCTTTCAGCTCTGTTGCACTTTGAATGACAATTGCGCGGTCGTGCGACGCTGTACCCAAACACTTTTTTTTTTTGTTGCCACAAATAGAGCTTTCTTTTGGTGGTATTTGATCACCCCTGTGTTTTTTTTTTTTTTTGAAAAAAAAAAGTTATTTGTTTCTGTCACAAAATTTTGTACATTTTCTACATCACTGATAGACACTGATTTGGCTACACTGATGGGCACTGATGAGGCTACACTGACAGGCACTGATGAATCAGTACAGATTGGCACTGATGAGGTGGCACTGATGAGGTGGCACTGATAAGGTGGCACTGATAAGGTGGCACTGATGATGAGGCACATATATGCAGCACTGACAGGTGTCACTGATAAGCAGCACTAAAAACTAGATATTTGGGGGGAACACCCTACCAAACGCATGGTGCTGCTCGTAACGACCAACAAACAAAAAATCTATAAGTTACAGTGCACACATGATACATACTCCTGTCAGGCTATTTAAAAGCATCTAAACGTATATAGCAAAAATTGCAAAAATATGGCCATTCAGTGTGACCAAACCCCCGTATTTTTGCAATTTTTGCTATATACGTTTAGATGCTTTTAAATAGCCTGACAGGAGTATGTA
The DNA here is from genome assembly GCA_018402905.1 of Glandirana rugosa. NCBI lineage: Eukaryota > Metazoa > Chordata > Amphibia > Anura > Ranidae > Glandirana > Glandirana rugosa. The sequence continues at coordinate 370,187 of BLSH010125146.1, forward strand.
TCATGTGTGCGCTGTAACTTATAGATTTTTTGATAAGCAGCATTGACGGGCACTGATAGGTGGCACTGATATGCGGCACTGATGGGCACTCATAGGCAGCACTAATGGGCACTGATAGGTGGCACTGGGCACTGAGTGGCATTCATAGGTGGCACTGCTGGACACTGATAGGTGGCACTGTTGAACACTGATATGTGGCATGGATGGGCACTGATAGGTGGCACTGGTACATGGCACTGGTGGGCACTGGTACATATAGCACTGTTAGGGATGGCACTGGCAGGCATCACATATGGGCACAGGGCCATTCCTACAGTGCACTGTATGCCCTTACCTGGTGGTCTAGTGTGGGCTCCCTGGTGGTCCCTGGGCAGTCTCCCTGGTGGTCCAGTGTGGCGATCCTGAGGGGAACTGCACTGATAAACGTTCAAAGCAGACCCCCCTGTCATGAGAGCAACTGATCGGCTCTCCACTACTCAGGCCTGCAGACCTGAGTAGAGGAAAAGCCGTTAAACATCTCTTCCTGTTTACACTGTGATCAGCCGTGATTGGTCACGGCTGATCACATGGTAAAAAGCTTCCAATGGACAGATTCATGGCACCACCGATCGCCGCGATGCACACTGCACACAATTTTTATAGCACATTTTTTTGTTAATTTATTGCAAAATTTCTTACCTGGAGCTGGAATTCCTACCAGTCACAGCTCTTCTTGTTGCAGGCAGACAGCATTAACCACTTGCCAACCGCGTGCAGTATATTTACTGTGGCAGTGCGTTGCTGTCTCGCGCAGACGGGGATTTAGGGACAGGCAGATAGGGGGTGAGAGCGTGCCACCGGCGGTGCGCTCTCATGCCCGCCACACTCTGCGTGAGTGTGCCTACGGCTCGGGTGGACCCGATGTCCGCCGGCGAGTCGCGATGAGCTGCCAGAGGGAAAGAACGGGGAACCGCCATGTTTACTTTGGCGGTTCTCCGTTCTTTCCCTCTGGCAGCTCATCTGTCAGGCAGCATCTAAGAGATCTACTGATCCCTGTCACTGGGATCAGTTAGATCTCTTATGCCCCTGACAGCCCAGCCCCCTCACAGTTAGAACACGCCTAGGGAATTTCCTACCCCCTACAGGTTAACCCCTTCGCTGCCAATGACATGTATACAGTAATCAGTGGATATTTAAATTTCTGATCACTGTATAAATGTCATTGGTCCCAAAAAATTGTCAAAAATGTCAGAATGTTCGCCCCAATATCAAAGTCTCGATAAAAATCACAGATCACTGCCATTACTAAAAAAAATGTAAAAACGCCAGAAATTAATTCTTATGGTTTGTAAACGCGGCAACTTTTGCGCAAACTAATTAATAAACGTCAATTGCGATTTGTTTTTTTATATATATATTTTTTTTTGATTTGTATTTTAGCAAAAAGTAAGAAATATTGTTGTTTTTTTTTTTTTTGCAAAATTGTCGCTCTTTTTTTGTTTATAGCGGTGATCATAAATGATGCAGAGGCAATCAAATACCACCAAAAGAAAGCTCTATTTGTGGGGAAAAAAGGACGCATATTTAATTTGGGTACAACGTCGCACGACCATGCAATTGTCAGTTAAAGTGACGCAGTGCCGAATCGCAAAAAGTGCTCTGGTCCTACAGTGGGAAATGCTTCCGGGGGTGAAGTGGTTAAACCACTGCCTTGCAATTAGCAGCAGCATTATATGTACAGTATGCCTATTTTGCATGCTACTTTAGTGGCTCATCGAGTTGCCTATCTGATATACCTGATTGGTAGCCCAATGGACAACTAAATAGCTGCATTCATTCTGATTTCCCTTATAATGTATTTAAAAACATTAATTGCCCTTTAACTTTTTAGAGGCCTAGAGACATTAAAGTCTAGCTTGAGTTAAATTTGCAAAGCATTGAAGCCTCGTTGTGTGTGCAGACTCCTTCATCTGCCATGTCCACTTGCAGATGGGTGGTTGGGGACAGTAAAACACATATCAACCACCTGGTTTTACTGCCCACAGGCTGCCCATGTCAAAAAGGTCTTAGGTACACTTGTCATTAAAAGAGCAAGTGAGCATTTGCTAGCAAGAAGGGGTTTTTCTGCAGAAGAGACATACTTTGTCTATTCTCTATAAAAGCTTTTTAATTTCCTTTCACAAATGTAGTGCTACCCCTGAAGGAGCTGCTGTAGAATTTACTTGTTTTTTCCCAAAACAGTGCAGAGGCAACCAGGCCCACAGCAACAGTCCATTCACTCCAGCTCATTGAACAGTCTAGGGCAGGGCTCAAAATTTCAAGTCCTGAGCTACTAGCCAGGCCTTAAAGCGGAAATTCAGTCATTTTTCATCTTTCCATCTATTAAATCTTACCTTAATCTTAATCTTCTACCCTTGTTGTTTTAACTTTGGATAGTAAAACATTGTTTTCTGCCAGTAAATATCTTATACAGCCCACTTCCTATCTTGGCTGGAAAAATGCCTCGGCATTTAACTTCATGCACAGCTCTCTCTCTCACTCTTGTGAGAGTTTGCCAGGAAGGGAGGGGGATAAGTCATAAGAGGGCCAATGAGAGCTGCAGAGCTGGAGGTGTGCTTCTGTGTGTCTGTGTAAATCCAGGAACTGAACAGGCAGTAACTTCAGCTGCCCACAGTTAAAATGATTGCAGCCAGTGGAGGGAGATTTCTGCATAAGTGGTTGGAGAGAAGCTTCAGAATGGCAAGGATGTTTTTATAACAAATTATGTGAGCAGACTGCAGTTCCTCTTTAAGAGTTACTCACCACCAGTTGCCCCACCCAACCCCTACTCTGCCAGAGGCTCTAATAGGCTTCAAGAAAGGGTGGGCTCAGGGCACAGCGAATAGCAAATAAGCATTCGCTATTTTCATTCCCCACCAATCAGGAAGCAGGTCGTGAGACCCGGTTCCCGATTGGCCAAAACGTCAGGCGATCCTATTGGACGCCTAGGAGGAAGAGAGTGGAGATGCACGGCGGAAGCCATGGGGGAAGCCGCTGGAGGAGTGGACACCGGAGCCGCTGCTCGCATTCCGCCGCCCGCCATCCGCTGAAGGACACCAGAGCTGCTGGGGTAAGTGCCGGACTGACCGGTAGACAGCTGGAGGTAGTGCCGCGCCAACGGCCGGCTGGGGGGGTAGTGCCACTTCGCCGGCCACCCCGGGGAGGGTTAGTGCCATGCCTCCAGATGCCCGGGGGGGTGGTTGTTTGCCGTCCCCCCCAAAAAAAAACCCACCAGCTGCCACAGTGTTTAATTCCATAGGAATATGGAAGGTTTGCGGCATTCAGAAGCAGTAGATACACTGCCTCCTCAGTGCTACACAGCTTTTTTTTGATAAATAGGACATCAAAGTGAACATCTCTGGAGCAGAGCTGAAGGTAAGGTATTTAACACTCCTGGGTATACTGAGGGCAGTGGGTATAAATATATATACTGTATTTTAAATTTGAAATCGAAAAACATTGTCCTACAGATTTTCATCCACCAACAAATTGCATGAGCAAAACACAGATTTGCCTTAAAAATTAATCCAATTCAGGTGCATTATAACATGACTACATTTGCACATCTCAAATTTTTACTTTGAATTATGCTAACTATGTCTTTAACCTATAAATGTATTAACCGTTTCTCATTTTAGTTACAGCATATGCAAAACACTAAGGTATATTAATCATTATCATTGTTTTCCTATTTTTCAGGATATTGTCAAGTGCAGGAAAGGAACTGAAGGATAATTTCCTGAAGGCATTAGCCCTCAGGGAAGAAGCTAACCGCAACGGGAAGATGACTGTGAGTACAGCATTTTGGATTGTCAACAGCTTACTGTACATTGTAAAACCATGCTGAAGGATATACTAATCGAGAAACATTTTTATTGTCTACAGTCACACAATGCTGAAATTTTACTGCATCAGCTGATTTAGTCAGAAGAATGTTTAGAATGTAATATACTGTTGGCTTACTTATTGTAAATGTGTGCTCTTGCACGTGAGTGTACATTTTTACAGTTTTAAATGTATTATTTGCTGTGCCCACTTCACATGCCTGTAGTTGTCACTGTAGTCTGGACAAAAAAGAAAAAAAAATCTGTGCCAACAAACTAGGAAGGAGATCTTGGTTTGCCTGTCAGGTGATATCCCAAATTACAGTGATTTTGCTGTATGTCTCAGACACTGTCTATCTACCTTCAGATAAACATTTGTTGTCTTCAAGTGTGTACCTAAAAGAGAGATAAGAATGAGTAGTTATCGTTTTGTGTTAGAATCAATTAATTAAAATGACCTGGACTGGCTGATTCAAGAGAAAGGAGCCTGCATTCCAAAAATATCAGCCTATGCTAAAGTCGTGTGCTACTCTTTTACTCATTTGCAATCGATGGATCTGTATAAATCCCAGAAATAGAGGTTTTATGTGCATCTTTTTTTAGGGAATATACGTTTTTGTGGCCCACCTCACCTGGTGTTCCATTTTAAGGATCCATTTTGTTTTCATGATAGGCCATCTTTTTACTAATCTCAGTCCAGTAAAATGATTTCTGGTTAATAATATGTTTAAATCTTGTGCACATTGTACAAATAAACTGCAAGCATTAAGTGAAAAGCCTCAAAGCAGGAAAATCATCCAAATAATGTGTAAAATATATGCTGCTCTAAAAACATGTAAAAAATAAATCATTGAATTGAATTATTGAAATCATTGAATATGTGTTATTACACAGAGACAGTATTTAAAACCATATAGTGCTGGTTATAATAATCGAATGAAGTAATTAGTGAAACTCAAATATCCATGAATGTATGTGCACAAATACCAAAATTCTATGTGAACAATTGTACATATTGTACATATTAAAACCAATAAAATTCACAAATGTGATGTTGCTAAATGTGAATAACAACATTGTGATATCCCATATCACCAGCGTACTCAAACTAGTGCTGCTACATCAAATAAACAGTACAAAAATGTCCATGAATATTAATCTTTCACAATCGATAATAAATAATCCGAGCTGAGTCCAAGTGAAACCTCCACCAAACCCTATAGGCACTCTCTCAACTTATTATTCTGATCTTTTGATGAAAAAATGTCTTAAGCACACATTCCCTAAAGCCAGGGCAGGGCTATCTTCCAAACGGTGGTTGCAACAAAATTATACCCCACAGAGCATTCCAAATATCAAGGCTCAAAAGGCATAAAAAGAAGAAACAAAATGCTTTCTGTAATAAAATCAGACCACTTCAGCTGTTAGGTAGCAGTCATTGGGAAACCACAGAGCAGCACTGTGCAACAGAAATTCCACCAAACGTGCTCAGTCTCCTTCAGTTCACAGGTAATGTCTCCTCTCTACAACACAATCCCTTTGCTCTGCCTTACACATTTCATCATCACTGATTTTATCAGTGGTACCACTAAACCTCTGAAGCTATGCTGTGGTATTTGACACCGAGCCGTTCGTAGCAGTTCCTTTAAGTCTTGTAAGTTGCAAGATGGGGCCTCCATTGATTGGACTTCAGAGGCCAAATCAACAGCTCAAACTTGTTGTGTTCCCCAAACCATTCTTGTATTCATCCAACTAGGCCACCTTCTTCCACTGCTCTGTAGGAACTTTTAGCTGTGGACATGGGTCAACATAGTCACCCTCACCCGTCTGCGGCAACACAGCCCCATATGCAACAAACTGCGATGCACTGTGTATTGACACTTTTCTGTCAGAATCAGCTATCTCTTTTTCAGCAATCTGAGCTACAGTAGCTCTTCGATTGGATCAGATAACACAAACCAGCCTTTGCTCCCTACGTGCATCAATGTGCCTTGGCCATCCATGACCCTGTTACCAGTTTGCTGGTTTTCCCTCTTTGGACCTCTTTTGGTAGGTCCTGACCACTTCAACATCCCACAAGAGCTGCAGTTTTAGAGTTGCTCTTGCCCAATCGTCTAGCCATTACAATTTGCCTCTTCTCAAAGTCACTCAATTGCTTGCTCTTGCCATTTTATGTTTTTAACACATCAATTTTGCCCCTGTACAAATCATAAGCAATACATCATCAACAATATGCAGTTCAGTTTTAGGCACCAGTTCACAGTTACCAAAAAGTATATTGGGGAACTAGAAAAAGCGCAGAGAAGGGCAACCAAATTGATAAGATGCATGGAGGAGTTTAGCTATGAGGAAAGATCAGCTGAATGCAATGTATTCTCTCTTGAAAAGAGTATATCAAGGGGGAATATGATCAACACGTATAAATACATAAGTGGCCTATATAGTGAACTTGGAGTTGTTTACTTTAAGTCATCACAGAGGACAAGGGGGCACTCGTTACGTTTGGAGGAAAGGGGATTTAACCTCCAAATATGGAAAAGCTTCTTTACAACAAGAGCTGCAAAAATGTGGAATAGATTCTCTCAAGAGATTTTTCTGACCAGCTCAGTAGATTGTTTTAACCGCTTGCCGACTGCTGGTCGGCAATTGACGGCGATAAGGTGGCTCTTTCCCGCAAAACGCCGTCATATGACAGCGGCTGCGGGATCGAGCCTAGTGAGGGTGCGCACACCGCCGGAGGCGCGCCCGCACGCTCACTGTATTCGGGGAGGGCCAGGGAGCGGGTGCGGCGGAGTCGATCTCCGCCGGCCACCCGCGATACCCCCCCGGAGTGAAAGAACGGAGGTCCGTGTAAGTAAACACGGACCTCCGTTCTGTGAAGGGGGAAGGGCTGTGATCACAGCCTTCTTGTACATGGAGGCTGTGACCACTTCCCTTCCCCAGCTAGGGCAGTCCCCCCACAGTTAGAACACGCCCAGAGAACACAGTTAACCCTTAGAGCGCCCCCTGCAGGTTAACCCCTTCACTGCCAATGGCATTTACACAGTAATCCGTGCATTTTTATAGCACTGATCGCTGTATAAATGCCAATGGTCCCAAAAAAGTGTCAAAATGTTCCGACATGTCCGCTGAAATATCGCAGTACCGCTAAAAATCGCAGATCGCCGCCATTACTAGTAAAAAATAAAAAAAAATAAAAACCCCCAAAAATGAATTCTCATCATCCGTAAACACGACCACTTTTGCGCAAACCAATCACTAAAAGCCGATTGCGATTTTTTTTTATCACAAATATGAGGAAGAATATAAATCGGCCAAAACCGGTGAAAAAAAATGTTTTTTTATATTTTTTTTTTGGATTTGTATTTTAGCAAAAAGTAAGAAATTTGGGTTTTTTTGCTTAAAGTGATTGTAGCTGTATTAGTGCAATACTGCCAGAGAAAACTGAGTACTGTCCGTGATACTTTTTTTATTTGCACTAACATAAAATTTTTCAGGACAAGCTTTCGGGGTATCTCCCCTTCTTCAAGGTCCAAGCAGTACTGAATAAAAACTGTTTTAGCCAAATGTTAAAAAAGAGAAAAAAAAAAGAGAAAAAAAAAAAAACCTCTAAGGGAAAGGAAAAACAAACAAATACAAATCAATGTATAAGGCCATGGTAATGAAACTAGCTGTAGAGATAGTGAGATAAGACAGGCAGAGTTA
>BLSH010125146.1:378882-417626 GCA_018402905.1 Glandirana rugosa
CTTCCGTTTTGGGGTTGTCTCGTTATACGTTAAACGAAGTCACCCCTTTTTTGGGAAGGACTAGGAGGTTCTCTGTTAACCTATAAGAGACCTAGTTGAAATGGATATTTATAATCGTAGGTCTATATAAAACACGTGGATCCTTTCTTAGGTCCGGAAAAAATTGGTGAAGTCGGGGCCTTCTTTTGTTTATAGCGGCGATCAGAAATGACGCAGCGGTGATCAAATACCACCAAAAGAAAGCTCTATTTGTGGGAAAAAAATGACGCAAATTTAGTTTGGGTACAACGCCGCACGACCGCGCAATTGTCAGTTAAAGCGACGCAGCGCCGAATCGCAAAAAGGGCTCCGGTCCTAAAGCTGGAAATCCTTCCGGGGCTGAAGTGGTTAAAAAAGGCCTGGATTCTTTCCTAGGTGCACAAAATATATCTGGATGCTAATATTTATAGGTAAAGTTGATCCAGAGAATATCCAATTGTCTCTTGGAGGATCAGGAAGGGTTTTTTCCCCACTGAAGCAAATTGCATATTGCTCTGTTGGGGTTTTGCCTTCCCCTGAATCAACTGTGGATTTAGCATTGTGTAATATGGAGGTTTTATATTCGTGTGTGTGTGTTTTTTCTCTGTGGGTTGAACAAGATGAACTTGTGTCTTTTTTCAACCAGACTAACTATGTAACTTGCTGCCTAATATATCTCATCCACTTTCAGATGCCATTGTCATGAGTTAATGAATGTCACTTTACTTGTCAGTGGTTATAATGTTAGTCTGATCAGTATGAGGTTTTAAGTATTGCCTTGGTGTAATTACAAATATTGGTTCAATGATTTATTCTTTACATTTTATTAGCACAGCATACTATATATTGTACACAATATGATATGATATTTACTATGGTGCTTCACATTTCACTGGTTCTTTTTCCTTCACGTTGTTTGATATGCAATATCATGTGCAGTTTCCAACGGAGAATACTGAATACAGAAGAGCATCCAAAGCAATGGTATGTTGGGTTGTTTGGGCAAGCTCTGGCTCCATCTGAACTTCCCTTGGCAAGGGCAGACCTATTGGCAAAGCAATAGAAAACAATAGACAGCTGCGAATTTTGTGCTGCAATAGCAAATCCTCGATCATGGCCACAATGCAGCTCAGTACATACTTTTAGACTTATTTGCAGAATACTTGACCAAGGTCATATTTTTATGCCAAGAGCTCTTTTGTAAGAGACACAGGGGCCCCCATTTTAATTCTGTACCAGGACCCCATGGATTGTAGTTACATTTCATCTTCTCTTCACTAATTTCTTATTAGAGTAAACTTTACTTTATATTCTGATCCTGAAAGACTTATACAGTAGTATTCATTAATGAAAAGCCTTGATGTTCATTTATGCTGATGCAGTGAGACACCCATCATGCTTGTTCTCTTTGACACGAAACACTCTGATCAGAGCAGACAGCTCACATGTAAGTTGAATCTGTGTAGCTATTCTCCTTTGACATAGAGTTTTGACTATTGGCTGTGACATTAAGAGCTCTATTGAGTACCGCAAGGGGGAAGCACGTCTGATAGCAGCAAAGTGTGTTCTGGACTACTGATAGATGTAAAATGGTATGTGTAATGAAAAGGCATTCATTGAAAGCTCACCAGTCAGCCTGACATAACGTTATGAGAAAGTGATAGGTATGTCTTACAGATCCATTCATCCATACTTCATGGAGAGAACGTTAAACCAATATTTGTATAATTGCACATACGTTCCACGTTTATTTTTGAGAAACGTATATCTGATCTATTGCATAAGATAATAATTTGGCTTTCCTCTAATGTGGCATTGGAATTACGCAAGTTGTAAATGGTTAGGCTCAGTCTGGCTACTTTGATTCTAGGAATACCTCTCTGAGGCATTTTATCACATTAAATTGGTCTTTCCTACTCAAACACATTTAAAAATAGTGATTCAGTGATAACACGGAGCCTGTCAAGGTACAGATACAGCTAAATAAATATAGCAACATTTTTTTTTATATATAAATGCATTTCTATAATGGATTTTTATAGTGTTTTTGTAGATAACATTCTTATAATATAACACGTCTGGGAACTGCCATTTCTGTTCATTTTATCTCCACTAACAGCTTGTGATGCAACTGATGAATCTTAGCATCCCTATGTTTTAGAGTACATTACCCCATTCATAAACTTTGTGCCACAGTAGGTGTTTTAAATGACACTATTCAGGTTATCCCTTTTATTCTTACAGGTTATCATGTTTATTCATGCAGTGTAAGTTACACCTCAAAAGGAATAATTGGCAGTTTGGGTTATTTCCAAAGTGTTCACAAAAAGGAAAATTGGACCAAATAGAAAAACTAATTGCAACATGTTATATATAACATGCAACAGGACAGAGCAACAACTGCCTTCTAAGTACTATTGAAGAAAAATCCAGAATGGCAGCACTACACCAATATGAAAGCAAGATCCTTTATTGAATTAAGAGCATATAGGGGGTACAATCAGAGGAGGGGAGACCAGGTTGACGCGTTTCACACTACAAAGAGTGCTTTGTCAAAACCATACCATGCCTTCTAAGTACTACTCCAACTCTATGGTTGTTCACTTTGCAGGGGAATTTGAACTTTCTAAGGGAATTTGTTCTAAAGTCACATGCAAAGAAAAAAACAGTATTTTTGCTTGTGCATGATTGTATAATGGAAATCATCAAATCTTCATCTCATTCACTAAGCTCTGGGGGAATGTCCCTTGCAAACTGCAGTGGCCTTTGCAAAGTGAACAGCTTTTTTGCCATTAGTAAATTAACCTGAGTGTTTGGTCTGGCCTAATATTACTTTATGTCACTTTAGGCTGGATTCACACCTGAGTGTTGCTGGAACTTTGCATGTTTTTTGAACATTTCTGCTCACTGCACATAGGACAGACCATTCACAGTGACGTCATCCAACAGCAGTGTTGGTTAAATCTGTTGGTTAAATCTGGGACACATCAGTGCAGAACTAAGTGCATGCCTGTCATCTTTAGGAAAAGTATGGCCAAAAATTCTCCTATCACAGGACTGTTCCCTGCGGCTCCTGCCCCCTTGCACTCTAGCGGTAGACTGCTCCTGACATCATCACACCCATAATCCTGCTCTGGACGTGAAGACGTCAGGAACAGTCCACCGTTGGATTGTGGGGGAGCACTGTTTGCTGCTGGAGAGAAGGATCGGGTGAGTATATAACTTTTTGCTCTCTACATGACAAAATGTGCAATTAACCCATGCAGTGCCATGTCTGTAAGATACATATGGTAGTAAGTGAAAATTGCCCTCACCTCTTGTTGACAACTCTAACATTTTGGGTTTCCCATAACTATTTATCTCAGTGGCAGTAGTCGTTAAGAGTGTGAATCTAACCAGCAGGGATACAGACAGCAAGGAGAAGCTGATGGGATCCTAATCCTTCCTTACTGTATCTAAAACAAAATACATACACATACTCATGCATGTACAATAATAGCAGTCATCCCATACAGGCTTTAGCTAACAAATAGACAATATAGAATCTGTTTTTGTTGAGCATTAAAAGGCAGTCGATTGTATTGTTGAGATGTAAAAGAATGCTCGACCTTGACCTGTGTACATTCTTGCATTTTATGGGCAGAAATAAATAAAGCTCTTACCCAGAAGTAATATAGTCTAAATCACTTCATATAATAGGCCAATTCCCTGCCATAGTTTTATGATCTGTAATTATACAATATAAACTATCGAAACTTACTTTAAAATATAATTGTTCACACATCAAAAAAAAGCTTATTCTAGTTATATGATGAGTCTGCAATTCCATTCCAATATTTTAGTTGGAGGACATTTTTATGAGGCATACATGAAGGGAAAGAAAAGCTTGACACTTACAAATGTTGCATTTAGGAATATGATATAAATACTTGCAGCAAATTTTGAATGAAGTCTCTCTAAAATTCTGTTTGTTTCACTTGACAAACTGTTTTGATTTCATGGCAGTTAAACATTTTTCTGGCTCCCTTGAATTTAGCAATAATTAAAGTCATGATATCATAAAACTATTTGAAGGGAAATGTGGAAAAGTTGCAATCAAGATTTATAGTACACAATCTGGAAAACATCAATAAATATAATTTATCAACACATATAACTCTTTCCAAAGGAAAATAAAAATAAAAATAAAAAAAGATTAATTGGTGAAATGTTTCTATACCAGATGGTTGTTACTGAGTGGCACAAAAAATAATTTAATAAAGTAGCACCTTGTATTCCAGGAATCATAACGTAATATACATACATAAAAGCTTAAGCTAATTATGGAAGCATAGATGTATAAATATCCATTTTGCTTAAAAAGATATTTTAAACATGCATGTTTGACAATATGAAGGAAGCTGCATGCTTTCATTTGATTAAGCACTACAATTATACAAGACCTATAATTCTATGTGTAATTTGAAAGTCATTTCCAAAAAATGATTTCATGTAATGTGTAAAATTTAAACACTGGGTGACCTTTACATAGTAAGGTGGACTTATGTAACTGTTATTGGTAATGGTAGTTCAGGCACAAGACAGGACACCAGGAAAAGTTTATTCAGGCTTGTCCTGCATTTTTATTCAACAAGGCAGTAAACAAACAGTTTCAACACAGAAAGGCTTTGTATAGCAAGACCAAAACATAAAATAAACAAACTATCGGCTTCTCCAAGTCAGTAACTAAAGTCATGCCAGTTCCTGACTAACAGGGTGCTCCCTAATGGATTCACCAAAACTAACAGGCAACTAATATTTTTGTGTTCGAAGAAAGAAATGACACTTTTCTACAATGTAAAGTAGTGAGTGTACATCTTTTATAATAGTGTAAATTTGCTGTCCCTTCAAAATAACTCAACACACAGCCATTAATGTCTAAACCGCTAGCAACAAAAGTTATTATGCCCCTAAGTGAAAATGTCCAAATTGGGCCCAAAGTGTCAATATTTTGTGTGGCCACCAATATTTTCCAGCACTGTCTTAACCCTCTTGGGCATAGAGTTCACCAGAGATTCACATGTTGCCACTGGAGTCCTCTTCCACTCCTCCATGATGACATCACGGAGCTGGTGGGTGTTAGAGATCTTATGCTCTTCCACCTTCCGTTTGAGGATGCCCTACAGATGCTCAATAGGGTTTAGATCTGGAGACATGCTTGGCCAGTCCATCACCTTTACCCTCAGCTTCTTTAGCAAGGCAGTGGTCATCTTTGAGGTGTGTTTGGGGATGTTATCATGCTGGAATACTGCCCTGTGGCCCAGTTTCCAAAGGGAGGGGATCATGCTCTGCTTCAGTATGTCACAGTACATGTTGGCATTCGTGGTTCCCTCAATGAACTGTTGCTCCTCAGTGTCGACAGCACTCATGCAGCCCCAGACCATGACACTCCCACCACCATGCTTGACTGTAGGAAGACACACTTGTCTTTGTACTCCTCACCTGGTTGCCGCCCCACACGCTTGACACCATCTGAACCAAATAAGTTTATCTACCAGTAATCAATGTCCTTAGTCTTCTTGTCTTCAGCAAACTATTTGCAGGCTTTCTTGTGCATCATCTTTAGAAGAGGCTTCCTTCTGGGATAACAGACATGCAAACCAATTTGATGCAGTGTGCGGTGTATGGTCTGAACACTGACAGGCTGGCCCCCCACCCCTTCAACCTCTGCAGCAATGCTGGAAGAACTCATATGTCTATTTCCCAAAGACAACCTCTGGATATGATGCTGAGCACGTACACTCAACTTCTTTAGTCAACCATGGCGAGGCCTTTTCTGACTGCAACCTGTCCTGTTAAACCACTGTATGGTCTTGGCCACTGTGCTGTAGCTCAGTTTCAGGGTATTGGCAATCTTCTTATAGCCTAGGCCATCTTTATGTAGAGCAACAATTCTTTTTTCAGATCCTCAGAGAGTTCTTTGCCATGAGGTGCCAAGTTGAACCATCCAGTGACCAGTAGGAGAGAGTGAGAGCAATAACACCTAATTTAACACACCTGCTCCTAATTCACACCTGATACCTTTGTAACACTAATAAGTCACATGACACCGGGGAGGGAAAGTAGCTAATTGAACCCGATTTGCACATTTTCACTTAGGGGTGTAATTAGTTTTGTTGCCAGCGGTTTAGATGACATTAATGGCTGCGTGTTGAGTTATTTTGAGGGGACAGCAAATTTACAGTTATACAAGCTATACACTCACTACTTTACATTGTAGCAAAGTGTCATTTCTTCAGTGTTGTCACATGAAAAGATATAATAAAATATTTACAAAAATGTGAGGGGTGTACTCACTTTTGTGAGATACTGTATATATAATATCAGCATATGAATTTATAGTTACAGTGTCTGGCTCAGTTCCAGGAGAATATGGAATCTGAAAGGGAGCTAACTGATTTGTTCCCATGTAACTCTGAAACTAAACCCTGTGAGGGAAAACGTTGTGTTTCTTGTCACACAATGGATGAATAAACATGGTCCTAAAAGTTTTAAAATAAAAAAATTGCACAAGTGGAAAGAACACCAGATCAAAGGATTAAATAGTTTTGGGGTTTAGGGAGACTCCCTCTTCATCAAGGCTACAAAGAAACACAATATAATGTAAATGTGACTGATGAAATCACAAATCTAACAATCATAGAACTTCATGGATAACATACATATACATATGTGTATATGAATTTGCATACATAAATTCACATATATTTACACAGGCATAGAAATGAAGATAAATATCAGATGGTAAGTGATAATGTGTAATAGGTTCATTTTTGGAATCAATATTATCTGATGCTACAGGCAGGGAAGGCCTGGGGGGAAAGTCCAATCAAGTGGCCCATTGACCCACAGGCCAGCTCCCAGCAGAACCCACAGGTCTGTTGGCCAGCTCCCAGCAGGATCCAGAGACCATGGCTAGCTCCCAACAGGACCCACAGGCCATAGCCAGCTCCCAGCAGGACCCACAGGTCATGGCCATCTCCCAGCAGGACCCACAGGCCATGGCCAGCAGGACCCAGACGCCATGGCCAGCAGGACCCAGAGGCCATGACCAGCTCCCAGCAGGATCCACAGGCCATGGTCAGCACAGGACCTGACAGCGAGGTAGTGTTGAGGGCTATTTTCTATTTTTGAGGTTACTGGGTGGGCAGGGCACTAGGGCAGGGTAAATGGGGTGTATGGGGGGGGAGATGGGATGTGGGGGTCAGCTGGGGTCTCAGGGTCACTTACCTCAGCCCAGCCCAAGCCACGATTCACCTGTGTCCCCTGACAGGCTGCCATGCCCTGCCTCTGCTTGCCTCCAGTCCAACGACTCCAGGAGTTGTAGTGGAAAAGTAAGCTGCTCTCAGTCAGTTAGTTCTTCTCTCTGTATAGTTTCAAAAATCTATAGGCGCTTGTGTGCATGACAATTGACATCCAGCAGAGCAGGCCAGTCTTTGTGAAAGAATATATATCCATAGGATATAATGGGCAAAAAACATCTTATTGACTAACAGGTAACCATTTATTGGAGTAAAAAAGATCTCGTCTCTGGGAGTCATAACTTCCTGCTGCGTGCCACTGCTCAGTTCTCTCTACCCACCGCCACCAGGAACTTGAGCACAGAGACTACAACTCCCAAAATGCAGTGTGGCAGCAGCACAGCCAATCGGCGGCCGCCCCAACCGACTAGCTCCACAAAAAAAAAGTCAGTAGACAGCGGCCGGTTTGAATATAAATTAGGCGGCCACTGGCTACAGGGCTAGTGCATACAGTACCATTATACCATTGTACATATAACTGAAATTATGCAAATGAGATAAAACAATTAAATATAAAATGAAATTCATAATTAATGTACAGATGTCTTAAAATATAGGACTCATAGGTTAAAAGAGCTGTTAAAAACAACTACTTTGTAAATGGTACAACAAAACCCTAATCTAACAACCAAATCTAAAAAAAATGGTGTCTCTAAAATTGAAAATTAATACTTCAATTGCTACACATAAAAAAAAACAAAAAATATACATCCATATATACACACATGTAAATACAGTATCTCACAAAAGTGAGTACACCCCTCACATTTTTGTAAATATTTTATTTTATCTTTTCATGCGACAACACTGAAGAAATGACACTTTGCTACAATGTAAAGTAGTGAGTGTACAGCTTGTATGACAGTGTAAATTTGCTGCCCCCTCAAAATAACTCAACACACAGCCATTAATGTCTAAACCTTTGGAAACAAAAGTGAGTACACCCTTAAGTGAAAATGTCCAAATTGGGCCCAATTAGCCATTTTCCCTCTCTGGTGTCATGTGACTCGTTAGTGTTACAAGGTCTCAGGGGTGAATGGGGAGCAGGTGTGTTAAATTTGGTGTTATTGCTCTCACTCTTTCATACTGATCACTGGAAGTTCAACATGGCACCTCATGGAAAAGACCTCTTTGGGGATCTGAAAAAAAGAATTGTTGCTCTACATAAAGATAGCCTAGGCTATAAGAAGTTTGTCAAAACCCTGAAACTGAGCTGCAGCACGGTGGCCAACACCGTACAGCAGTTTAACAGGACAGGTTCCACTCAGAACAGGCCTCACCATGGTCGACCAAAGAAGTTGAGTGCATGTGCTCAGCATCATATCCAGAGGTTGTCTTTGGGAAATATACATATGAGTGCTGCCAGCATTGCTGCAGAGGTTGAAGAGGTGGGGGTCAGCCTGTCATTGCTCAGACCATACCATTGGATGTTTGTGCAATAACGTTTTAAGAAGGTTTTACACTATCGGAGGTTTCCCGTGTGATTTATTCCCATATGTGGAGTGGCTTGGATCCAACATAGGAGCACCGATCTTGGAGTCGATTGGAGTATGCAATATAAGCAGTCATTTTTTGCCGTTTATCATCTGATGTCTGGTAAGTCTATGTCCATTAGGGTGATTGAACCACTGAAGCACACTGGTGGAGGAGTATATGGGTGTCATGTATGGAGTATGAGCACTCGTCTTCACATATGAGACTGTAATGCATTAATGGACATCTTTTATGGACTATATTTTTTGATATGCACATTTAACAATATTTTTATATGATTTTGCATTATTTGCACAGATTCACTTTATATGTATTGCGTTTATGCAGATATGAATATACACTGTAGGTTTATGTGTATTCACTCATTGCACTGCTGTGAATTGATTGGAACTCACCAGTTATAGGTTTTCACCATTTGTATATATGTGTACTTGTATGTATATGTGTGTGTGTATTTATGTATGCACGTATATGTGTGTTGTCCATGATGTTCTATGATTGTTAGACTTATGATTTTATCAGTCACATTTACGTTTACATTATATAGTGTTTCATTTTAGCCCTAAAGAAGGGGGCATCTCTCTAACTCCTGAAATGCATTGGCTGTGTTTTTTAATACAAGCCAATAAATGAATATGGACTATTTTATATCTTGGTCTGGTGGTCCTTCCATTTGTGCACGTTTTTTCTGGTAACCTGCTGGAGAGTAGCCTCATCTGTTGGGAGCAGCCTAACCTGAGCCAGTGAGCTCTTCAAATGTTTTTTTCCCTCTCACTGTTTTATATGAACTCACATCAATGTCTCACCCCCTCTTAGATGCTTTTTTCTTCAATGGTCACATGTCTGCACAGCAGGGCTCTGCAAATAAGGTATTTAGAATTATAATTTTAGGAAAACACACACACTGCACTGAACAGGGACCTAAAACAGAGTGCATCAAAGTAATTAATACATCTTGTTTTTTACATTACATACACTGGAGTAGCTGCAGGGAATAGAATTACAAAAGAAGGAGTTTGGCTCACACACAGACTATGGAACTGATAGGGAGAGAGACAGGTGGGGCAGAGACACTGAGGAGAGAGCAAGATGATGAAAGCACGTAAACTGACCATTGTATCATGGATCAGCAGCCATAATAAACGTGGTCAGTTTAAAAAGGGGAAGACAGGAATAGGCCGGACAACCAGGTATTGTACAACATAGAAAGGGACACTTGACATGCACTGTGTTATATCTTGTGCCTTAAAGGGACAGGAACATTTTTTTTTACGGTTAAAACCTAAGCAATATAAGAGGACAGTAAGCTTTGAAACATAGTAAGTGGACTGGCTCTTAAAATGCTGTACGTTTTGATGCTAATCCCTAGGGTGTACAAAACACCTCTCCTTCCTCACTGTGCATGCTACAGAGAGGGCGAGCAGCATTCAGTTTGGGTTCTGCTTCTCTAATTAGCATAGGAAATTTACAGTTGCTGTTCATTGGAACAGTATATCATGTTACACCATTGCACCCTGCATTAAAAAAAAATATACTGCCACTGGTCAAACCTGGAGTTTCTTCCATAATTTTTTTCTCAAAAAAACAACAAAAAAAGTCCCTTTACACCCGTGCATGTGGGTTCAGTGTGGTAAAAAATAATTATTGCTCCATATTCAATGCAGTTTCATTAAAATGTGCATTACATACAGCTCAGTACTAATGTATGTAAAACATATTGAGCATACAACACACCACACCTAAACTAGTGTGTTGTATGCCTATTTTCATTATGGTGAATTCTTGATTAGATTTTCAGTGTTGAAATATATGAAAGAGCCCTGGGGCCATCATAAAAACATTTTTACAGAATTTTGACTTTGAAAAAAAAAAGTTTTCTCCAGAAAACTCAGAATTCTGTCTTTCAAACACAGAATTCTGAGATTGAAAGTCAGAATTCTGAGATTGATAGGCAGAATTCTGAGTTTTAAAGTCAGAATTCTGAGATTACAAGTTTGGGCCATGCTAAAATGTATTAAACACATTTCTGAGATTAAAAGTCTGAATTCTGAGATTAAAAGTCAGAGTTCTGATTTTCAAAGTCAGAATGCTGAGATTAAAAATCTGAATTCTGAGATTGATAGACAGAATTCTGAGTTTCAAATCAGAAATCTGAGATTACAAGTTTGGGCCATGCTAAAATTTATTAAACACAATTCTGAGATTAAAAGTCAGAATTCTGAGATTGATAGGCAGAATGATTGTTGTACGACCGCACATCCAACTTTTCTTAAAATCATCTGTCTGTGATTTCATCTAGCGTACTGACGGTAGTCAAATTATCGTTTGACAAAGCTGAATGTAGTGACGTGTTATGAGTGTAAAAAGAGGAAGTTCAGGTGAATGTGAATTGTGAAATACGGATGCAGGTTTACATGACCGAACACTTGCTGGATTCTAAGCATGCGTGTACACTGGAGCCTAAAACGGGATGATGCCTTGTCGGCAGACAAAAGTTTTCTAGTTTGCTCATACAACTTCTGTTGGACGATAATTCAAAATCGGCTGTCGAATGGAGCTTACTAATGGTCGGATTGTTGTACGACAGGCTGAGATTTTTGGTGCTGAAAGCGGTACAATTATTTTGCATGAAAATTTGGCGTTTTATATTGTAGGCCTGTAATTCTTAGGAATAACTCACTTAAATCTGTCCAAACAAGAGTCTAGTAGACATCTCGGGTATGAAAAAGTTTGAAAAATGAAATCATAAATTATAATATAATAAATAACTAAAAATAATTATCAAAAATAATAATATAATAGTAATAAAATGTATTCAATAATGTAATCAAACCAAAAACACTGAGATTTGCTCATTTGCAGAATTGTCGCTGTCGTCACTTTTAGTTTCTGATGATAAATTTCCCCAAAAATCAGTATCACTCAATTCTGCAAATGATTCTTATTTACTATCGGTGTTTTCTAGCTGATCAGAAACCACTTTTGACGCAAAGGGACACTTTTTGGTTGCTATGGACATTCTCATGTTTCCAGGCAGAAAGAATGACATTTATAATCTAAAAGTGCATGCAGGGCACTGGGCAAACCACTAGGGACAAAGGGATGTGAAATGTTTTCATACAGTAATGTAATCTTACAGATTACAGTGTACTGTATGTGCTGTGTGTTTCACTTTTTGAATTTCCCGCCGGTCTCCGTCCCCGTGCGACGCAGCGCTCGCAGGGAACGGAGCCCGACACACAGGAGTCATCTGGCGGCGGACACAGCCCGCAGACACGGTGGGGGACATCGCTGGATCCAGGGGACAAGGTGAGTAACGCTGCCTGGATCCAGCAATGCAATCCCGAGTGTGGCTCGGGGTTACCGTTCTTGGTACTGAAAATCCACCCCGAGCCACACTTGGGAACACCGCCAGGGAGGTTAAAAGTCAGAATTCTGAGATTAAAAGTCAGAATTCTGGGTTTCAAAGTAAAAATTCTGAGATTAAAAGTCGGAATTCTGATATTAAAAGTCAAAATTCTAACAAGATAGCATTCTTTTTAAAATGTAATCAAGGAGGAATTTTCTACTTTCTTCCATTTCAGAAAGAAATATCTTGTCCTAAAATAACTAACAAAATTAAGTCTGCTAAAAGTTTCTTCAATAAAAATAGGCCACTTATCCTAACCAGTACCCCAATTTACCCTTCATACAAAATAGAGGTTTAAACTTTGGCTTGAAACTCTGATGTATACTGACGTTGGTACATTACTGTAGTATGTCTAATACAAATGTATTACTTTGAGAATATATTGCTGCTTTAAACAACCCTATACTGTATTCAGTTAGAACACTAGTTCATTTTAATTGCCCTCTCACTGATGTATGCCTTTGTTTACAAAAAAACTTTTTTTAATCACGTAATATAGAACTTTGATCTGTTATCCATTAGCTCTGCATATTCCTGTACCCTAAGAGCCAGTGTCCTCCATGTTCTGTGTGTGGAACACATTATGTGTCACACATATGTACACCAGCGGCACCAGAGGTACCTGATGTGTTATGACATGTAATGGTAACACCCTCTACTTCCGTTTGTGCATAGAAATAAATCGTAAATGATGAATTGCTGTTCTAAATCTTTGCAGTGATTGTGCTAAACAAATCCTACTAACTATAGGAACAACTTAAAAACTGAACGAAAATCTTTTCCATACACATTAGGTCATCTAAATGTTAGATCACAAAATGAAAGTAGCTGCTCACACGATTCTGCACTAAAAAAATTACAACTTAAAGAGGAGTTCAACCCCCACGAAAAAATTTAAAGTCAGCAGCTACGAATACTGTAACTGCTGACTTTTAACATTAGGAAACGTACCTGTCCTGGAATCCAGCGATGTTGGCACCCCAGCCAATGTTTCCATTGGCTCTCGGGTGCCTGCGCCACCATTGCCAGTAAGGGAAACTGACAGTGAAGCCTTGCGGCTTCATATCGGCTTACTACTGCGCATGCACGAATCACGCTGCACTTTGTGAATGGCCTGTGGCGGGGGAAGGAGGAGGGGGGCCAAACTTCGGGGGGACCTCGCCGCATCTCGCCACAGTCAGGCCTCCCAGTAGTGTAGACAGGTGCCTGTTCCCCCCTCCCCCCGAAAGGTACCAAATATGGCAGTGGAGGAGGAGAGGAAGCAGATAAACAGAGCTTCCCCTTTTGGGTGGAGCTCCACTTTAAGGGGCAATGCGTTATTGCACAGTTAAACCATAGTCAAAATATATAACCAAATGCATCAAGGACTTGCTTGCTTTTTTAGTAAGGCAACACAAAGAGTAATCATTTTGTGCAAAGCACAATAAATATGTAGCTTTTACCCCCATAGGTGCCACTGAGGTATGGTAACAATGACAATGAACCTTCCGGTAATGCCACACCCTCTGACGCACCAAGTCTAAAGGGGTCAAATGTATTTGTACAACATACCCAGCAAATCAATAAGCATAATGGCAATGGTAGTGAACGATAACAACTATCAGTATTATATACTGTATATTCATAACTCTATATATCTATAAATAACTGAATAACTAAACAACTCCACTCCTGAAGTCTAAAACCAGGGCGGTCCTAACTAAGAGTTCATCAGTCTCTCCAAACCTATCCCTTTGGCTAGTGTATTAGTAATCATTGAGACCCAAATTCCAGTGTTGGGGTACTCAGATTGGAGTGGATTCCACAATACTAGGCAAATTGTATCCTAAAAAGTGATGACACTGTCCCTTTAAGAAGTGGACTATAAGTTGTGGCCAGTGGCCCTTACCCACCAAATGATCTGTGATCTTCTCCGCTCTCTCTTGTCCAGAACCATTGACAGTACCAATGGTGTTAGTGGTGACTCAGGACCTGGAGATGATGATCTCTGACAGAACCGGTAATGCCAGCAGCAACTCAGGACCTGAAAGTATCATTCTCTCACTGCTGGTAGAGCAGCATAGTCTCTCTCTCTGTATCTTCAGCACGGCAGCCCATTCACATGATCACCTCTTATTGTCCTCCATGCGACTGCCTTGAGCCCCAGGCTTCTCTTCCGATTCCCTCCTGCAGGTACTCTCTGGTCTCTTGGGACTAGTAGTCCCATCCCATTTTTGGCTTAATAGTTGCCTCCTGGGGATTACATATCTCAAAGTCAGGCAGTTCCCAGCAGTCCTCTTTCCTCTCAGGCTGCACAGGAGACAATTAGGGTCCCCTGATGTCCTGGAGGGTTGAGTGAGCTCTCTTCCAGCTCACAATGGCTGCAAGACAGCTTTACAAGTTTTCTGTATCATCGCTCTCTCCTCCTGTCCTTACTGGTAGCTAAGAAGAGGAAGAGCAGCTGCAGTATTGGCTGTGTGGAAGTCATTTCAGTGACTGGCACTGCAGACCCGATGCTACAAGTACAACCCACAATAACAAGACTTCCCGTTACAAGGCTGTTTGGTGAATTCTGAGTGGATGATAAGGTTTAAAAGTGGACTTCAGGTAAACATATTAACTATGTGCCTATGCTACTGTAAGGCTGCATTTCACACCTGAGCGACACGTTTTTGGGCATTTTTGAAGCTGTTTGTCGTGCGTTTTGTAGCGCGGCATTGGGCGTTTGCAAACGCAGATGTTGCACTAATATGTGCGTTTGATGCTTTTCCATTGATTCTATGGCAATAGCAAAGTATCAGAAATGACGGAATATGCCTGATTCGTGCGACAAAAATACCTCCGGGAGCAGTTTGAGCTTAGGGCGTTTGGCTTCAGATGTTTTTGAGTGGAGATGTGAACCATCTCCATAGAGAATCATTGATTTTTTCCCCTCCAGCGTTTTGTAGCTTCACGCTTCAGGCATATTTGAGCTACAAAATGCTCAGGTGTGAATGGGCCCTTAGTGCTTTGCTTACTTCCACATTGCAGGCATTATCCACTTTGGAAGATCCACCTACGGCAGATTTACCTCCCTTCCTGACCATGCCATTTTTTGCGATACGGCACTGTGTTACATTAACTGACAATTGCACTGTCGTGCAACACTGTACCCAAATAAAATTTATGTCCTTTTTCCCACAAATAGAGCTTTTATTTGGTGGTACTTCATTACCTCTGCATTTTTTATTTTTTATGCTATAAACAAAAAAAGACCAACAATTTTGAAAAAAAAAATGTTTTCACTTTTTGCTATAAAACATATCCAATAAAAAGTTGGAAAAATCCAATTTCTTCATCAGTTTATGTCAATATGTATTCTGCTACATATTTTTGGTAAAAAAAATCCCAATAAGCATATATTGATTGGTTTGCGAAAAAGTTCTACAAACTATGGGATATATTTATTTATTTTTTATTATTTATTTATTTTTTGTAATGTCGGCGATTGGCGACTTATAGCAGGACTGCGATATTGTGGTGGACATTCAGACACTAACTGACACTTTTGACACTTTTTGGGAACCAGTGACACTAATACAATGATCAGTGCTAAAAATATGCACTGGTACTGGCTGGGAAGGGGGTTAACATCAGGGGGGATCAAAGGGTTAACTGTGAGCCTGACCAGTGTTTTTCTAAACTGTGGGAGGTGTTTTTACAAGGGGAAGACATGGATCTTAGTTCCTGCTTTGCAGAGACACAGGATCCATGCCTTCCCTCCTGTCAGAACGGCAATCTGTCTTGTTTACATAGGAGATTGCAGTTCTGTCTCTGTGGCTGATGATCAGCGAGTGCCAGCGGACATTGAGTCCTCGGTACCCGCTGACCAGCTCCTGCTGTGTGCAATCACAGTATTTGCACCCCCTATTCGGAAGTTCACGATCACGTGTATAAATGTGATCCTGCGCACAGTAAAATTTATATAGGACGGTCGGTAAGTGGCATTCTGTATTTTTTTTAAACCTTTGGCTGTTAAAAAGTCTCTTACCCAAATTTTCCTTAATAGGTGACACCATCTCTCTACAGCTGCATAAACGTTGCCTCTGGTGTCACCTTCCCTCCCCTCTGTGGTCTACTGTACCACTACACTTTACGCCTTCTCTGTATATTTAATTTTTGATTATTGCTATTGGCTTCTCAGTGTCTGCCCCAGGGAGAGCCTTTTCAGTGAAAACATCCCTGCTGGCTACTCTTATTAGTGTGTACATGTGTCATAGCCAATTTCACTCCTATATGTGATCCATATTCCACTGGACAGCTGAAATACAGCCCACCCAAAGGATTGAATGGGGCTGCACTGTGCATGTGCACTAGGAAGAGATTTTGTCAGAGAAGTTTTCACAGGAGAGGTTGTGCAGGGCCGAAGTTGCTGAAACAGGGAAGAAGGATTTTTTTTAAAACATGGCAGACATGTAAAACATGATTTAAACGGATTTAAAACTGTTGCCAGTGTATTGATATAATTATGCACTGGAAGCTTCTTGTGTACAGCAATACGCTTTACTTTCATGGAGAAATAGCAGAACATGTTTTTTATCATGGAACAGGAGCAAGGAGCATACAATCACATACACAGATAAAGATAACACTTCATTTAATTACATTACCATATAATACACACTATAACACTGCAGCGCCACCTGCTGCATAGATAGGTATAATGCATACAGTATATATAGTTCACAGTACTTTATATTACATACTGTTGTCCTTCCAACACAAGCATAATTTAAAACAGATTTAAAAAATGGCAGGTGGCAGATTGCCCCACCTCTCCACTTCATCCAGTCAGAGAGCACTTTGCCTTCATTCAGAAAAATGAAGAATTCCCTGAATGATGCCTATGCCAAACAGCTGAATTCCTGTGTTCAGAATGCAGTAGTTCAACTGGTCAGTGCGGAACCCAGAAGCTAGTGGAAATCACTTGAGTAGCAGTATCTACTTCTCTGATTTCCAGATCCCAGGGGCAACAGCCAGCTACGGTATATACATAGTTACATTGGTCCAAGCTAGACCAGTGTAACTATGTATAAAATATTAATACCTTCTTTAAAGTATTAAGATGCATACCAACTCGGTACTCCAATTTTTTTTTTTAGTAAGGCATTGCTATTTAGCAAACCAATCCACAAAATTCCCTTTTATTGGTAGTAGAGTGATTTGAGCCCACATCCTATTATTACAGTAGAGGGAACACAAATTCAAACATGGATGATAAAAATTTGATCCAACACGCAAAATGTAAGATTTTTTTTTTGGAACAAAGCAGTAATTATTTCCAGCAACAACTCTTGAAAACCTGCCTGTGTCTTTAGATATCAGTCTACATGCTGCCCTAAATTATACTGTCCATAAAGTTCTCAATTGTGATGTGAAGTTCTACAATACAGCAACAGGAGATGCTGGAACTTTACACTTTCCTTAGTTTAAAAATGTCTGTGGTTGCGTTCAGGGTCATGACACAACTAACCTTGCATGCCAGCATTTATTTATGTTTGACATTTTCATGTTTTTCAGAAAAAGTGTGCATGATTGACTGGCCCATAACATGTTGTGCAGTCAAAAAATGCTTGATATATATACAAAAGCAAGTAGCTCAGACGTCATTCGGTTTCATATGTCCACAGGAAATCTAAATGTCAAAATGCAGTAGTCTGAGGAAGTAACATTTGTGGCAAGGTAAATCTTTCCAGCCTAGGTTGTTTAAAATGGGGTTTCTTTGAAAAGAACATTTATTCACAACGTTGTCACCTTTCACCTTTAAAACTTTCACACTCTCTCTGAAAATAGCTGACTTTTTGAAGTGCTATATACCTATTCACTCAAATTACATAGACGGGATTCAGGCCTTATTTTGCCCAGGGGGCTGTTTGCACACAAAATAGATGATGATGTTATTTGATTTGATTGTAAGCTATATTTCTGAATTCGGGGAAATTGTGTAATTTATGACAGCCCAGCTCATACATACATAATATGAATGTTTGTTAATAGTTATCTCAAGTTAAACCATCACTGTGCGTCTACATGGATCCAGTATGATAGGCTTACATTTCTGGGTATTTATATGCACAGTTTATACTAGCGGTCCTTAAATCATGTTTCTCAATGTAAAATGTTTTCAATTTTTGGACCTATTTGTTCCTACGGGGTATGTTTGGATTCATGTAAATAAATACTATCTGTCCTATTTATATCAATCCAACTACATTAAAATAAATGAAGGAGGGAGGACCCCCACCGTGCCACCATCCAAAATCATATAGAAAAGGATTGAAGGAAAAATTCCCTCAAAAAATTGTAGGACTTTGAGGGCACACCATAGGCCAAAAATGTCAAAAAATCTAGCTTTATTAATAAATAGACGAATCTGGTACATACATAACATATACCGACATATACACATAAACACCCTATACTGAGCAAGATAAAGCACCACCCATATAACCAAAACCTGGAGGTAGTGTTCTACATACACAATAGGTATAATAGTCTAAAGAAGTAACCTCTATATAGCAAGTATAAAGAACTCTGTGAGTTGCCTCCACGTTGCACTGTTGACTCGTTTCGCTTCCCTGAGCTTCAGATATGGGGGTGGGTGCTGTCTGGCTCTAGCATTTGGGGGGCAAGGTACAGACATCAATAAAAAGACACATGACAATGCGGCTAAGCTTCCCGAGACCAAACTTCAAGTGGGCCTGTGAGATACACACTGATATTGTGGGTAAGTGAATCCCGTGTGAAAAAGCCAGCAGTGGGAAGCGAAATGCGTCGACAGACCAATGTGGAGGCAACTCACAGAGTTCTTTATACTTGCTATATAGAGGCTACTTCTTTAGACTATTATACCTATTGTGTATGTACAACTCTACCTCCAGGTTTTGGTTATACGGGTGGTGCTTTATCTTTATCAGTATAGGGTGTTTATGTGTATATATCGTTATATGTTATTTATGTATCAGATTTGTCTATTTATTAATAAAGCTATATTTTTTAACATTTTTGCCCTATGGTGTGCCCTCAAAGTCCTACAATTTTTTGAGGGATTTTTTCCTTCAATCCTTTTCTATACAATTTTGGATGGTGGCACGGTGGAGGTCATCCCTCCTTCATTGGAAGTTTATTATATTGAGTTCCTCCCTTCCTACTGCAACCTTTATCTGGAAAACTCTAGCTTTATCGTGTAACAGAATCTGTAAGGCCTCATGTACACTACAGCTGGTAAACGGACGTTTAGGAGCAGTTAGACATGAACTCTCCTCTATGTTATCTTATCAGTACATGTACACAGGGTCGATTATAGTCATTTCTAGGCAGTTGAGTTTAGAAGCATTTTTTAGAAAGCAAATTATCAGAGGCATTGGAAACACCAAATGCCTGTAAAAGCTTCTAAATGCATGTAAAAGTGGTAACTCGCATTTAACTGCATTTCGTTTACAGGCGTTTTTAATGAGGAAACATTCTTGACTGTTTTCAATGTAAAAAAAGCTTCTAAATGCAAATGCAGCTAAGAGCGGCATGTAAACACGCTACAATGGACTATTTAAACGTCGGTTACTATCTGTCAAGTTAAATCGCTCAGGCGAGGTTTTAAAATGTCCCGCGTACATGAAGCCTAAAGATGAGAAACACTGTTCTTAACAGTACATTCAACCTGAATTTTGACTCATGCAAGGCAAAGCACCAGGTTCACCTAATTACTTCCCTACCCCACCTCTAATTACTTAAATTCTCGTTCCAAAGAATAAATGCCCTTTAGAAGATCCAAGTTGATCTAGTCAATGATTACACATGACTGGAGACTCTAACCCCTGCCCCTACATGGCCTTACTTGGACCTGGTGATTGGCCTCTCAAACACTCAAGCACTGCATTGTGGGAGGCAGGGAAGAGAGTTGCATGCTCCCCCATACTCATACCCAAGTAATTCCTATCAAGTACATATTTCTTCTCTTGCGTATTGTGAGGGGTTAGCTCTGGTGGGGACCACCTTTCCTGGGAAAAAAGCGGTTGAGACAGCAGTTTCTTCAAATCTGGCTTGCAGCCAGGTTTATTGGTAATAAAGGTTGCATTTAAAATAAACAAAACATAAAATAAATACTTGTCATCCAGGCTCTAACTATACATCTCAGCATACCTGTCTGAGCGGTGTAGGGCTTCTCCCCAGCAACCTCAAAACAAAGTTAATGCAAACCTTTCTTTTAGTCCAAAGCTCCGTGTGTCAGCTCTCTCTCAGGCTGAACGCTCTCAGAGTCCCAGGGTAGAGCAAACCTTTGCTCTCTTCCTGGTTATTTAAATCCCAGCTGATTCTGGACTCAAGTGGATCACAAAATCTGGTTCCGTACCAAGCCTGTCAAGGTGGCTGGTAACATCTGGATCAGATTCCACCTTAGTCCACTCCAAATGAACGCATGCGGGGCGACAGATAGCGTCCGTCTACTACTTCGCCTTGCATACCATCACACTATATACACCTCTACACATAAAAATAGCTATAGGTAGGAGAACCATAGAATGACCCTGACCTGACCATACATGTTTCTAGGGTACTAACTGTGCTGAAGTACACCTTCTGGTTACGGCAAGTGTTGGAATTGATTCCTGTGTCCTATAGATTTCCATAGGTGCATGCTTTACATAGGGCCTCAGCCTCTGCTGAAATTGAGATTAATCCTCATCCCTCCTGACAATAAACCCTGCTGCTGTCAATCACCTGTCAAGTGCTTCAGTAGGCCATAAAGGCTCTGGGATTTTTCAGTTGAATGACAGGTGGTTGGCATAGAATCAAAGGGGACAGGACTTAAAGTATAACTAAAGGCAACTTTGTTAAGTGTTGGGTAAAACCTGTTTCAGTTTTTTTCTATATTCTCTATTTGTCCTGTTTCTTAAATTTTAGGTTGTCTCCAGAACAGGAATTGAATGGAAATCTTCCAATATGGGCCACCATTTCTAGTGTCCCTAGTGACAACAGGGCAAGTGGCTATGGGACAGAAAGTGAAGGAAGATCTCCTCATTGGCCCACAGATGAAAAAAATAAATCTGTCTTACTCTATATATGATGATGAATCTACAGTAAACTAAAATTCCAGGATAAAACAAACTAATCCTAAACATTTTCCATCCCCCTCCTATTATCTATGCTGACTAATCGGTGTACGAAAGATGTACATACTTACCTATTTTCAGGCCGCTCTGGTCCAGTCATGTGATCTCCTGTGCCCCCTGTGTCAGCGGCTGCAGTATAGAGGAGAATGTGCTCGACAGTGGCTGGCAGTGCCTGAGAGCAGTGACACCACCTATAGGCTCTTATGGCCCATCTGTTGTTGTCGGTGCTCCTTCCTCTCCCCTGAAGCCACCTCTGGCTGACACAAGGGAGCCAGATCACATGACTGGACTGTAGCTGCCAGAAAATAGGTAAGTTTATACATCTTTCCTACATAGGTTATTCAGCATAGATAAGGTATTGTGGTTAAGTCCCCCAGTGAGGGTTTAATGGTGTCAAATACATATAAAATGGTAAATATTTAAAGACTGGGTTAACAGGTTAAAGGTTTCAAAAATGTATTGGCTTGTGCTGTAAAAATATTCATACATAAAAACAAGAACTCTGGTTATGCGGACATGAGACATGTACATTGAATGATGTTTGAAACTTAGGCAAACCATAAGAGATATGCGATACAGCTCAAAGCTGCGTCTGATTTCCGATGCGTTTCGACCTGCAAGAAACGTGTATAGGTCTTCCTCAGGGGGAAGTATTCTCTTCTGTGGAGGTAGCAAGGAGAATACAATTTTAACCATAATATTCAAATTCTATTCAAATCCATAATATTCAAATCCTCCTTTCCCCTCCCCCCCCCATCACTTCCAGGCACTTTCTTTCCTCACTGCACTTTCCACCCACTTTTCTCTTTCCCTCCTCCCCTTCCCCTGATTTTCCTCCTTTTCCCTTCCATCGCTCCTAGGCACTTACTCTCCTCACTGCATCTTTCACCCACTTTTCTCTCTCCAACCCCCCTTTTCTTCCTTTCCCCTTCCCCCCACTCCCTCCTCTCCCCCTTCCTCCTTTCCTGCTCTCCCACATCCTTCTCCCTTTTCCTTGCCCCTCCACCCATCTTTCCCTTCCCACTCTGGCTTCTTGCACGTCCCACACGTTTCCCTCACCTCCAACACATTTCCACCTTTCCCAGACAGCACACCCCTTTGCCAAGCCAGCACTATTTCACTTTCTTCCACATGCCTTTCCCATCATTTCTTTTGTGATTTATACCAAAGGAATATGTTACAGATATTTACATATAACTAAAAAAACCTTCTGCTACGTCTTAGAAACAATCTGCCTACCCAGTGTCGAGTGCGGTTCATATGCTTTGCTTATCTGAACGGGTACAGCGCACTCTATGAGGATATCTGACTATCTTAATTCAGAATTTTAGGAGACTTTTTGGCAGCACACTGCAACCTCCTCTCTCTCTGAGGGGATGGAGTGTGGTCCCTTGCAAGCTCCCGACCTGAAGTGGGATGTCTCCAAGCCTGGGCAGGTTTAGCCTTGAACAAATGCTGCTGCATTCTGTTTTTATCCTGACTCTGGCTGATTAGGACCGGTGCCTTGTATCAATGCTTCTTGGCAAATGTAAGATTTGTGACATTTATAAATGTGATGATTGTCTAATTTGAATATCATGGTTAAAATTGTATTCTCCATGCTACCTCCACAGAAGAGAATACTTCCCCCTGAGGAAAATCTATGCACGTTTCTTGAAGGTCGAAATGCGTCAGGTCAGAGGCAGCTTTCAGCTGTATTGCATATGTCTTATGGTTTGCCTAAGTTTCAAATATCATACAATGTACATATCACATGTCTGCATAACCAGAGTTCTTGTTTTTATGTATGAATATTTGTACAGCACAAGCCAATACATTTTTGAAACCTTTAACTGTTAATCCAGTCTTTAAATATTAACCATCTTATATGTATTTGCCGCCATTAAACCCTCACTGGGGGACTTTCCCACAATATCTAATAAACCAAGGGGAAGGCGGCACATTTTTTTTCTCTCATTACCAGTACCTACTTGCCTATGTTATTCAGCATAGATAATAGGAGGGGGAGAGAACATTTTTAATATTATTAAGGTTTAACCTGAAATTCTTCTTTCATATGTATATGGACAGAAGTCAATGTCCCATGCTTAGTCTGTGTGTAGAATCCAAGAGTCTCCTCAAATACACAGGAATCAACCTGAAGACTAGCAGAGGTACTTGCAGGACTAGTCAGCTTCTACTATCACTACTGACTACTATTGGCTGTAGTAGGTTAAAATGAAAAACTTTAGCAGTGACTGAAGCAAGGAGGCCAGGTGACATATAATAGTTTACTCAGCAACACTTAAAAAAAGTAACTATCTAGGAACAGTTGTGAAGAAACTGCAATTTAAAGTGATTCAAAAGGTTGTAATTAAAAACAAAATAAAAAAAATAAATAGCAAATAATGTTATACTTACTTGCTCTGTGCTCTGTGGGTTTTAAACAGAGCAGCTCCGAACCTATTCTTTTTGGGTCCCCTGCTGGTGGTCCTGGCTCCACCTGCTGCCAAGTGCCCCTAATAGAAAGCCTCTTGCTATGGGGGTACTCAAGCAGGCTTGCTCCCGAGCCACACTACTGTGAATGGACATTGTCCATTCACACACAGGTGGTTGCTTGGCCCCACCCCCGCTCTCTCCCCAATGGCTCACTGGCTGTGATTGACAGCACTAGTGAGCCAATGTGAAAAGCGAGACCAGGGAGAGTCTCTGATCTCATGCACTTCAATGGATTGAGATGGTAAGTATTATGGGGGCTGGGGGGGGAGCTGCATCCAGAAGGTTTTTAACCTTAATGCATAGAATGTACTAAGCTAGTAGATGGAGGAATTGGTGATCAAGGACCAGAAGTAAACATAACTCAGTAAGGCACCAGGAGAACAGGGATACTACTTAGAGCAATTGTGGTCTCTCATTCCGGGGCGAAGGAGCGCTGCCCCCCTAATCTATATGTCTGGCCATTAATCTACATGCAGGGAGCAGGACACATGGTTCCAATAGTTTTGTTTATAGAAGCACGATAGGCATAGGCTCTAATTGCCTTAAAAAAAGGGTGGGCTCGGATGTAGAGCACTGATCCTGGAGCCCACCCAGTTGTGGGACATTAGCAAATTAATATTCGCTAATATCTTTCTGTTTCTTCTCCCAGCCAATCATAAAGCAGGTCCTGAGATCCGATTGGCTGGTAGTCCTAAGACCCGATTAGGCATGTGTCCTAAGTCCTGATTGGCCGGGAGAAGAAGCGACCACCAGGACTTGGGAGGAGATGCAGGGGGAAGCCTCCGAAGCTGCAGCCTGGATGCGGTAAGTGCGGGGCTGGCGGGGGGCCTGGCAGGCGAGGGGCGAGTGATCGAGCGATGGGGGGGGCGGTGATCGATCAAGCGAGTGAGCACCGGTGGGGGGTTGGTTGGCTGGCTGGCTGGCTGCAGGGGGGGGGGCTGTTTCCAGGAAGATTGAGCACCAGCCGCCACTGGCTTAGAGCAACAAAGAATTCAAAGTAAGCAGCTGATGAAAAAATGTGCAGGAAACGTGGAGTTTAAGTGGGGGGGGTCATCTTATGTGGCATTCATAGACGCAATTAGCTGTGCATGCATTCATTTACACATCTCCATGCACATATTTTGGCAATTTTTTTGCTCAAGCATCTTTGCTTGTGTTACTGAGATTAGCTGCACAATTATTCTGACAGCTAATGGTTAAAACAAGGCAGATGATATGTGATGCTATTTTACATATAAATAAATAGGGTAAATACTACCAATAATTATGCATAGACGTATACATTAAAGCTTGCACGAGCAGCAATGACAGGAGTTCATATACAATATAATGTCCTTTGAAATAGATGAATAGATTACACTACACAGGCTGACCAGCTGCAGAATAGTAGGAAACTAGAGAGCTGTATATTTTCACTAGGAGTTGTAAGTTTGGGGAATTGTGGACCTCCATGTGCATTAGACACGAGTGAGTGCACACATTTAGTTAGATCCCAAGTCAGATGTATACAGTGCTTCCCTTATTTTCAGCCTACTACTAGCCATTAGGTTAATAAAAGACATAGAAAGAATGTAAATAGGGTCTAAGTCACCAATACATGTATTCTCTTTGTAGCCATTAAACGTGATCTGCATGCATTATTTCATTTAACATATTTCAGTCCTGTAACAGAAACGATTCAGTGGCAGCTGGGGCCGACATGATCAACAATAAGCCCCCTTTGTGCTTTTGTTTCTAGGTACTACAGTCGAGGCAAGAAAGCATTCCAAACAGTCTAAAATTGTGTTCTAGGACTGCACAGATGACTTGTTCTGAACTGGACACAGAATCCTACAGCAACTGTAGAATAAAAGATCATTTTTCATGTATAGATACGGTCAGATAAGAGGTCCGGGCTTCTAAAGCATCTCATACCCTACACTTTGCCATTGCCTTGCCATATCAGATGATCTACAGGAGAGATAACCAACCTTATTAATGGCTCTACAAAAATAGCATTCATTTTAATTAGGCTTGGCAGGATGTTTCAGCAAAAATTAATTCTCTAATTTGGAACGTTATAGTGGATCATATCTGAATTATTAATATATAATTATTCTCTTTCTAGTGTAATCCCTTACACTAGAAAAATAATGGCTGTCAGGTCTCTTATATTAACTTGACAGGAGGCACCAGTCCATACAATAGCGGGGTTTGTCTTTGGTCTGTGGACCTGGAACGTTCTGCATTGATAGAACCTTGTTCAGTACAGGTAATAAGCTGGTCAGTCATGCAGCCGAAAGATCAAGTTTAAAGTTAAAATTAAAGAGGAATTCCCAGCGATATTGCATTTCAGTTTATGTAAAGCCCTTAACTGTCCATAGTAGTCTATCTTTGTTATAGGTATCTAAAAGGTAAGACAAGGTTGACTTATAAAAAATAATAATGTAAGCTCATAAGCAGAGAAAAGCAGAAGGGAGGAATTATGGTCAAGGTCACTTGTATAGCAGTGGTCTATTAATCATACAACGTGTTAAACTAGCTTGAGAAATGTTTGTCTTTCAAAATCTATTGGACTATAGGAAGTCAGGGATTGTAAACAAGTTGTTTTGTAATAGTTCATCTACAACTATATAGTACTCTATGTATGTACTGTACAGTTAAAAGGAATTTTCAGAGCTGAATGCTTTTATGCTGGTGGTACAAAAGGAAGCATTTTTTTTACAACCCACAGCTGACCTCCTGTCTGGTTATCCTACAGAGTACTGACAAATGTCAGCATCTCTTAGCCTGAAATGATAGTCAACATATTACTACAAGCTGTTTAACATATGTAATGGTTTCTGTAGCAGATTAAAATTCTGTTAAAAGTGCATTTTACTGCACAGACAAAGTCATGTCATATCATTTTATTATATACATGTTGCGCCCCCCATAGTGATAGGTGCATTTTGTAGTGAGTTTTTGCTAGGAGAGGCAAAATTTAGTCAGGCCTGACTGTAGGTGCAGGCCTGAATGTTTTGATCTGAGCTGGGAAGTGGCTCAGGGAAGAGCTGAAGACAGATGGAAGGAACACCCCTTGGAGTTTCCTCCCCCTTGAGCAGTGAAGGTTCTGGAAAGAGGGACAAATGAGGAGGTGTCACTTCCTGATGTATGACAAGAAGCCCTGACCAATCTACAGTCTGGATCGGCAGGGGGCAGGCCTCCTTAAATCTAGCCATCTGCCAACAGGGGGGAGGAGAAGTCCGGAGTGGAAGTGTGGAAAATGCAGCAGAGGTTCTGTGGAGGTCTCTACCCTGGAGGGAGCCCCCAGTCTGGGGGGGGTGACCTTAAGGCCTAGAGACTCGGGTGCAGCCAGAAGTGGAGCTGATTCCTGGAGCAGCACAAGGGAGTAGGAGAACAGCAGAGGTGCTACTGTGAACACTTTAAAGGATCCACTGCAGGTGGTGAGTGACAGACCCTGGGAGCTGGAAGAGAGAGGCCAGAGCAGTCTGGGAGTGTAATAGTGGACAGTCTGTGGAAGTCTTGGGAGCCAGTCAGTGGAAATGTGTCACTCTAAGTAAAGCAGGTCGTTGGGACCTGGAAGAGAGATGGGCTGGGAATTGTAGTCCATCAAAGGCCCGGCTAGCACCAACGTACTAAGCTACACTTTGAGGGGTCCAAGACCCTGGCCTGTAACGGGTGGTCTGAAGGCCCTGCTGACAGTTTGCCGGCCTTACCATATGCTAGCAGCGGTGAAGACAAAGGAGTTATGAGAGCCTTATAAAATTCCTTTCAGGTCAGGAGTGATGTGTTGAATATTAGTGAAGGAGCAATAGTCTGCAAGCGACGTGCTAGAGAGAAGTGAAGGTGCAATAGTCTGCAGAAGAGATGTGCTGGAGGAAAGATAAAGTGTATATATTTGGTCGTGTATATAGAACGTAACCAATTCTTTGGGAATCCCACTGTCCTACTGTCACCGCTTTTCCCCATCCAAGTTAAATTCCCTAAATAACACAAAGAAAAACAAGAGCCAGCCTGTTCAGTGACTTCGGATGTGTGAGATATGGTGGGATTGAGGGCAGCTATAAGGTGAACCACAACTATCAGACACTCCCAAGGGAGCACATGGCTACATACATATTTCTAGTTATAATTTAGTTGACATAACATTTGTTTCACATTTTGGCCAGTTTTGGTTAACAGAAGGGGAAAGTCTAGGGTTTTAGCTAAGATGGAACAGGTAAAGTGAAACTATACTTCACTCCAGGGCTGTGGTGTCTCAGAGCTCTCTGCCAGCCTCTGACATCTTCTGCAGGTCTTCTTCTGGGTTCCGATCTTCAGCTTTTTCTATTGGCAGAGCTGGGATGACGTCACTTCCATGGAGTTTATTCATCTGGGCATTTCCAAAATTGTACACCGAGTTGCACATGCATAGCTCAATGTACAGTGCAGACAGGCAGGTAAAAAAACTGCAATGCAGAAGAGACATAGGCCTTGATTTACTAAAAGAAAATTGGCTGTTCACTTTTCAAGGAATCTTATACCAAAACTTATTGATTGTGGTGAAGTTTCACTTTGCATACCCAATAATGTACAAGAAAAATAAAAAAATACAGTATTTGGTTGATTGGATCGTGGAAGTCAGCAGAGCTTCAACTTATCCAATACAGTTTATTCCCTGGCAAAGCGCACCTTCCCTTGCAAAGTGAACAACCTATAATCCTTTAGTAAATCAACCTCATAGTATGTCTCTTCTGCATTAAAAATCTTTCCAGATTGCATTTTTTACCCTAAAGTTCCACTTATATCAAATTTATTTGCAGATGATCAATCTCTGACTGTTGTGAAATTCACATTGCATTTTCATACAGTATATTCATAGTGTACACCTAATAAAAACCTCATTGTGCTCTGTTTTTCAGTTCATGAAATATACTAAACTGACCATATTTGGGTTGTGGTCCTTTTAAAGGGGATGATATGTGTGCAGTTGGTGTACCCTAGGTGAGGGGTTCCAGGTAGTCTGATCAGAGAGGAGAGGACTGGCTTACAGTCCTCCCTGGATTAATAATTCCTCTTCTGGGACCTGGAATTTGTAGATTCAGAGGAATATATGGTTAAAAAAGAATCTCCACCCCTGATCACGAGGACTCTGGTCCCGAAAGAGTTAAGCATACCTCCAGGTCGAAGCCCTTAAAGAAAGGAAGCTCGTATAGCAGATGTTGAGTAGCAAGGAGTTTGGAGAGCAGACAAGTGTCTGAAGAGCTGCATGTACTGTATGTTGGGATCTTCCTAAGGCCTCTTTCACATGAGAGGTCCAATCGGGCCCAGCTGTCAGTTTTTCAGCCAGACCCTATCAAATCATCTGTTCTCCTCCATGGGCAGTCGGATGTAAACAGACTTGTGTCTGTTTACACCCGGCTACCTCTCGGTCTAATCCAGCAAAAAATCTGTTCCCCTCGGTTTGGCTGGATCAGAGGGCAGTCGGGTGTAAACAGACAACTGTCCTTTTATCCTTTTA
This sequence comes from Glandirana rugosa, assembly GCA_018402905.1. Taxonomy (NCBI): domain Eukaryota; kingdom Metazoa; phylum Chordata; class Amphibia; order Anura; family Ranidae; genus Glandirana; species Glandirana rugosa. The sequence goes on from BLSH010125146.1 coordinate 408,229, forward strand.
CATCTCCCCGCATAAGCGGAGCGGACATGGACGTGTCATCCGGCCGCTCCACTCCGCTCAGCAGGGGATCAGCGGACGGATCACCTGCTAAGCAAAACCTAATTCAGGCAGTGTGAAAGGAGCTTTGAAGAGCTCAGATTGGATTTGTCTTTCTGCTGGTAAAACCCTTGTGTGGCTGATACACTGTTAGTAGAACTTTGTGCTGAAGAAAATTGGACTCTTTATTTTGTCGTTTTGCTGGAGTTAAGCTATTTTTTTTACTATATATAGGAAAAACAACCTTGTGTTAAAATAGTTAGTAACAGACTGCTGCACTTAAAAATTCCCTGAATACTGGAAACTAGGCAAAGACATACAAAATAACAAAAAGTGTGCTGTCTGTATAAAATACCAAAAATCAATCAGTAGTGACCACAGTGAAAATCAACTGAACATGATAAAATATCTGGCCAAAATGCCGAAAGCATTATTTTGTTTACCTCAGGAAAAATAAAGCCTTTGCTCTATGCAAAGTATGAATGGGACCTAATTAACAGCAGTGTACAATGCAGTAAAATTTGCATAGTGCAAAGTGGTTGTAAACGTTTTGTTTTTTGTTTTTTTTAAAATAACAAACATGTTATACTTACCTGCTCTGTGCAATGGTTTTGCACAGAGTGGCCCCGATCCACTTCTTCTGGGGACCCCCACCAGCGCTGCAGGCTGCTCCTCTTCATCGGATGCCCCCACGAAAATCCGTTTCCATAGGGACACCTGTGCGGGCGCGCTCCCAAGTCACGCTGCTGCTTGCATTGACACAGGCAGTAGGACTCAGCCCTGTCCCCCTCACTCCCGTGTCACAGCTTTTGATTGACAGCAGCGGGAGCCAATGGATCCTGCTGCTATCAATCTGCCCAATGAGGAGAGCAACAACGGCTGGAGCAGCTGGGCTCATGCACATCGCTGGATCAGATCGGGTTCAGGTAAGAAAAAGGGGGGTCTGGGGGGAGTTGCAGCAAAGGTTTTTTCACCTTCATGCATAGAATGCATGAAGGTGAAAAACCTTAAGGCTTTATAACCACTTTAAGAGTTGTCCCTGTCTGGCTGTTAATATGCAAGGGGTATACAGGAGACTGGTATTTGCACTTAGGGCCAGTTCACACCATGGCCACACATGAATCGCAAAGGAATGTGATGTGTGTTCCTATGCAATGCAGAGCACATGCAAAACGCACTCCATTTGCAATCTGCAGTGGGTGTCAATAGAAAAGATAATGACATCCCAAATGCCGGTCACAAATGCAGTGCATTTGCCCGCACCTGCCTGTAGTGGCTCACATGGTACTTTTGTATCATGCAATACAGTTACAGTGCATTTTATAAAGTAGTGCATGCACTACTTTGGTGTGATGCGGTGAGCTGCCATTCAAAATGAATGGGCTGAAATTGCACTGCACAGAACCGCATGTGAATCACATAGGAACACACAGCACATTCCTGTGCGATTCATGTGTGGGCATAGATTTAACAAAGATAGATAGCTATGCGCTGCTCAATAGGGGATAAGAACTACACGTAGATAGGGGCAGGTGCCGATTAAGACAGCCTATCTGATATACCAAAGATGATATGAGGAAGACTAGCTGCTGCCACCACTAATGTGTGTTGCACGTGTATGGAGGATACATGTGCCCCCACAATTTCTTTATAAAATATCATGTGTGGGCATGGTGTGAATCAGCCCTAAGACCATATCCTATGTGATCAAATTTGTGTAGGTGACAACTGAGATAAAATCAGTTCCATGATTAGCCACAGTCTAGTAGATGCTTCTGTGCTTAAAGTAGTTGTAAAGGCAGTTTTTTTTTATCTTAATGCATTCTGTGAATTAAGATAAAAGGCCTTTTGTGTGCAGCAGCCCCCTAATACGTACCTGAGCCCATCTCTATCCAGCAATGTTGAATGAGTGCCTCGGCCATCTGGGACTCTCCCTCCTGATTGGCTGTGACACAGCAGGGTCACTATTGACTCCCGCTGCTGTCAATCAAAGTTGGTTAGCCAATCAGGAGAAAGAGGGGGCAAGGCCAAACCGCAGCTTCGTGTCTGAATGGACACACAGAGCTGTGTCTTGGCTCAGGTGCCCCCATAGCAAGCTGCTTGATGTGAGGGGCACCCGACAGGAGGGAGGGGCCAGGAGCGCTGAAGTGGGACCTGAGAAGAGGAGGATCTGGGCTGCTCAGTGCAAAACCATTTCACAGAGGAGGAAAGTATAATATTATACAAAAAAAATAAGACTTTACAATCACTAAGCAGTAAATACTGGTTGCATATATAAAATGTAAATATGGTTAAGCATATACATTGTATAATTAAAAAGTGTATATAGAAACATAGATTTAAAAGCTCTGTCACAGATAGTCACTAGAGGCATAAACTGCAAAAGAAGAACAACTGCCATCATAACTACCCAGTAACTAAATTGTGAGACATACTTTTCTCTCTTAGCTAAACATTGCATTATACTGTAAGTAATTTAAAGAAATGTTGTGGCATGCATTCTGCTCCTGGCAAAATGCCCAGTAATGTAATAGGCAACAAAGCCCATGCATTTCAGGTCATTCTCTACCCACCCAAAGGGGCACTGATGAGCCAAGGCAAAGGGGAGTGAGACAGGCGCTCCTTCATCTTGTGCATAAACCCCTGTGCTTAGTGAAAAAATATGTGTTTAAACAAATACATTAAAAATAAATTGACCATAATAAATGGAATAAAATCAATGTGAAAGCTGCAATCTACAATGTGCCTGAATACAAACACCAACAACAGATTCAAAAATGTAGATGTGCTAACTCCACCAATATTTGACCAAATATGTAAATAAAATTCAACACAATAAATCATGTACAAAATTGTATATGCACATTTGTGAGTGAAGCAAGTCTCCTCCAACTTATTCACAGCTACTTAAAGAAAAAACTCTGTATATAAATTAACAAACACAGCTCTATCCCATATATTGTGCAAAATATATAATGTGAAGTGCAAAAGTAATATCTATATATAGTGCAAATTTATTACTAACAGTTCATAAATGCGAAGAGTAGTGGATTTAGTGCAACCTCTTCCCCGCTACTTCCACTTCAGTCTCCAGAAAAGTGACTTGTGCACTCAACCAAAGTTGTCAAATTCAAAAAGTTAATCAACATATCAGTGCTAATCATCCTCCACCTCTTAGAAGCTACTTTGACTGACCTCCACTGCACCAGTAAGCAAACAGGGCGCTTTTTGCAGTGATGATGATCCTGATTCAAAAGAATGAACAACTATGTCCAGAGGAGACCCTTATTCTTAAAGGAACTTTCTGCAGTGCCACGAGTTACTGTTCTATCATTTTACAGGGATTATCTAAATTAAAGTTAATGTGCACTTGTAGGGCTAATTTTAGACAGGAGCCAATTAACCACTTCAGCCCCGGAAGGATTTCCCATGTTAGGACCTGAGCACTTTTTGCGATTCGGCACTGCAACACTTTAACTGACAATTGTGCAGTCCTGCAATGTTGTACCCAAATGAAATTTGGGTCCTCTTTTTCCCACAAATAGAGCTTTCTTTTGGTGGTATTTTATCACCTCTGCGTCATTTCTGATCACCGCTATAAACAAAAAAAGAGCGGCAATTTTGCAAAAAAAACAATATTTCTTACTTTTTGTTAAAATATAGTATCTCACAAAAGTGAGTACACCCCTCACATTTTTGTAAATATTTTATTCTATCTTTTCATGTGACCACACTGAAGAAATTGCACTTTGCTACAATGTAAAGTAGTGAGTGTACAGCTTGTATAACAGTGTAAATTTGCTGTCCCCTCAAAATAACTCAACACGCAGCCATTAATGTCATCTAAACCGCTGGCAACAAAACTAATTACACCCCTAAGTGAAAATGTGCAAATTGGGTCCAATTAGGTGTAAGATGTAAGATCGCATTTGCGAGACAGAGTATGTAAAGTATCTCACAAGAGTCAGTACACCCCTCACATTTTTGTAAATAGTTTATTCTATCTTTTCATGTGACAACACTGAAGAAATGATACTTTGCTACAATGTAAAGTAGTGAGTGTACAGCTTGTATAACAGTGTAAATCTGCTGTCCCTTCAAAATAACTCAACACATAGCCATTAATGTCTAAACCACTGGCAACAAGAGTGAGTACACCCCTAAGTGAAAATGTCCAAATTGGGCCAAAAGTGTCAATATTTTGTGTGGCCACCATTATTTTCCAGCACTGCCTTAACCCCCTTGGGCATGGAGTTCACCAGAGCTTTACAGGTGAGTCTTCTTCCATACCTCCATGATGACATCACAAAGCTGGTGGATGTTAGAGACCTTGCGCTCCTCCACCTTCTGTTTGAGGATGCCCCACAGATGCTCAATAGGGTTTAGGTCTGGAGACATGCTTGGCTAGTCCATCACCTTTACCCTCAGCTTCTTTAGCAAGGCAGTGGTCATCTTGGAGGTATGTTTGGGTCGTTACCATGTTGGAATACTGCCCTGCGGCCCAGTCTCCGAAGGGGGGGATCATGCTTTGCTTCAGTATGTCACAGTACATGTTGGCATTCATGGTTTCCTCAAAGAACTGTAGCTCCCCAGAGCCAACAGCACTCATGCAGCCCCAGACTATGACACTCCCACCATCATGCTTGACTGTAGGCAAGACACACTTGTCTTGTACTTCTCACCTGGTTGTCGTCACACATGTTTGACACCATCTGAACCAAATAAGTTTATCTTGGTCTCATCAGACCGCAGGACATGGTTCCCGTAATCCATGTCCTTAGTCTGTCTTCAGCAAACTGTTTGCGGGCTTTCGTGTGCATCATCTTTAGAAGAGGCTTCCTTCTGGGATGACAGCCATGCAGACCAATTTGATGCAGTGTGTGGCGTATGGCCTGAGCAGTGACAGATTGACCCTCCACCCCTTCAACCTCTGCAGCAATGCTGGCAGCGCTCATATGTCTATTTCCCAAAGACAACCTCTGGATATGATGCTGAGCATGTGCACTCAGCTTCTTTGGTCGACCATGGTGAGGCCTGTTGTGAGTGGAACCTGTCCTGTTAAACCACTGTATATCCTTGGCCACCTTGCTGCAGCTCAGTTTCAGGGTCTTGGCAATCTTCTCATAGCTTAGGCCATCTTTATGTAGAGCAACAATTCTTTTTTAACACACCTGCTCCCTATTCACACCTGAGACCTTGTAACACTAACAAGTTGCATGACACTGGGGAGGGAAAATGGCTAATTAGGCCCAATTTGGACATTTTTACTTAGGGGTGTACTCACTTTTGTTGCCAGCGATTTAGACATTAATGGCTGTGTGTTGAGTTATTTTGAGGGGACAGCTAATTTACACTGTTATACAAGTTGTACACTCGCTACTTTACATTGTAGCAAAGTGTAATTTCTTTGGTGTTGTCACATGAAAAGATATAATAAAATATGAGGGGTGTACTCACTTTTGTGAGATACTGTACATATCCCAAAAAAAAATAAAAACATAAAAAAAAAACGTATTCATCGGTTTTGGCCGATTTATTTTCTTCCTCATTTTTGGTAAAAAAAAAATCACAACTGGCGTTTATTGATTTACAAACCATGAGAATTCATTTCTGGCGTTTTTACATTTTTTTTTACTAGTAATGGCGGCAATCTGCGATTTTTATTGGGACTTTGATATCGGGGTGGACATGTTGGACATTTTTGACACTTTTTTGGGACCAATGACACTTATACAGCGATCAGAAATTTAAATATCCACTGATTACTGTGTAAATGTTGATGGCAGTGAAGGGGTTAACCTGTGGGGGGGGGCGATCTAGGGGTTAACTGTGTTCCCTGGGTGTGTTCTAACTGTATGGGGGCTGGGCAGTCAGGGGCACCAGAGATCTAACTGATCCCGAGTACAGGGATCAGTAGATCTCTGACATGCTGCCTGACACAGCGGGAAACCACCGTGTTTACATCGGCGGTTCCCCATTTTTCTGCTCTGTCAAGCAATCGCAGCTCGCTGGCGGAGATCAAGTCTGCCCGAGCCACGGCCACAACTCTGCAGAGTGTGGCGGGCACGAGAGTGTGCCACCGGCGGCGCACTCCCGTCCGCTACTGCGCACATGCGTGCTGCCATTGAAAGACGTTGATTCATGCTACAGAGCCACACTGCAGCAGTAAATGTACGCGAGCCAGTCGGGAACCAGTTAACCTACCAGCATGTCTTTGGGAAGAGACCAGAGTACTGAAAACCCGCACAAGCACAGAAAGAACATGCAAACTCAATGAAGATAGTTTCAAACCATAAGGCCATTGTGCTGCCCTGTGTACTGTGTACCCCTACTCATTTCAAATGGGGGGTCAGTATCTGGGGGCTCCCTTGTTAAAGGGGGCTTTCAGATTCCAATAAGCCTCCCGGCCGCAGAACCTCACAACCACCGCCCAGGGTTGTGGGGAAGAGACCCTTGTCCCCTTCAACATGGGAAAAAGGTGCTTTGGGGTGGGGTGACAGAGCCTCCCTGCCCCAAAGCCACGACCCATGTTGAGGGCATGTGGCCTGGCATGGTCCAGGAGGGAGTCGCTCGCTTTTCTGGCCTGCCAGGCTACATGCTCAGATAAGGGTCTGGTATGGATTTGGGGGGGGGGGGGGGCTATATTTCTCTTTAATTTTGGCCATGTATGGATTGGGGGGACCCCATGCTGTTTTTTTCTGTCAATTTTCTATTGCCGTCATTGTTTTATTTACATTTCAGCTGTTAGTGGGGAAGCCCGTTGACAGCTGATGAGTCATCAGTTGTTAAGAACGTGGCGGACAGCTTCCCAGCCCACTGCTTAGCAACCAGCTATTCTTCACACAGAATTCAAATCATTTTTCCACCGATCCGAATTCTAATCATTCTGAAAAATTTTAATTAGTTAGAAAACGAATAACCAAAACAAAATTTAAAAAAATTCAATGAAATTCATTACTATTCGTTACTATTCCATTCGGAGACATTTGAATCTCTGAATAACCAAAAATTTGTCCAAATTTGTATTCGGACCAAAACAAATTGTACATGTCTATTGCGTACAATGTTGCATGACTGGCGTGCAATTGACAGTTAAAGTAGTGCAGTGCTGAATAGCGAAAAATGGGCTGGTCATGAAAGGGGTAAAACCTTCCAGAGGTCAAGTGGTTAATGAATAACTGTATACAGCACATGTACATCAGAAAAAAGTCCTTGGTTATTATGTTCAGATTGTAAATCTAAGAAACATATAAATAAGTGATAAGTTCAAATGTGGTTGTTACATGGTTACTCAACAATCTCTAGATTCTAGGGTGTTACTCTCCCTAGGGTTGTTTGTTTTCCACACATTCGTCAGCAGAACACACTTGAACATAGCAAACAATACGAGATAACCAAGAAAATATGCAGGAATAATTTCTTCAGATGTTCAGCCATTGTGCCAGCATATCAAAATCTTTATCACAAAATATGGTGATATCATATCTTAGAAATCTTTAAAAAATATTAAGGCACTTTATTTTAGAAAGGTTGGAATAGTTTTTTCATTAACATGGCTGTTTGTTTAGTACAATCCCACTACTTCTTATTTTCACCATCTTTCAAGAAGGCAGTTGGAAATAATCATCTGATTTCTATTTTGCTATTGACTTTACCCATTTATAAAGATTTTTCACGAAGAAAAAAAAAACCTTAAACAGGCATAATATTTTTTCATTTCACAATGGAAGGGTGCAAGATAAGGAACTTTCCAGTATGTGTTTTTTTTTTTTTTTGCTAGTTATCTTTTGCCATTTGTTAATCGCTTCAACATTGCAACTTTTCATTTTAAAGGTTTAACAAATGAAGAAAAACGTAGTGTACAATTATAATGAGATGGGTAATTTCATTATGATGATTTTTAAAAGTGTAATTTAACTAAAATTAAAGATCTTGTATTTCTAAAGGATATATAATATACAGTTGCAAGAAAAAGTATGTGAACCCTTTGGAATGATATGGATTTCTGCACAAATTGGTCATAAAATGTGATCACAGTCTGCTTAAACTAATAGCACACAAAGAATTAAATGTTACCATGTTTTTATTGAACACACTATGTAAACATTCACAGTGCAGGTGGAAAAAGTATGTGAACCCTTGGTTTTAATAACTGGTTGAACCTCCTTTGGCAGCAATGACTTCAACCAAACGTTTCCTGTAGTTGCAGATCAGGCGTGCACAACGGTCAGGAGTAATTCTTGACCATTCCTTTTTACAGAACTGTTTCAGTTCAGCAATATTCTTGGGATGTCTGGTGTGAATTGTTTTCTTGAGGTCATGCCACAGCATCTCAATTGGGTTGAGGTCAGGACTCTGACTGGGCCACTCCAGAAGGCGTATTTTCTTCTGTTTACGCCATTCTGTTGTTGATTTACTTCTATGCTTTGGGTCGTTGTCCTGTTGCAAAACCCATCTTCTGTTGAGCTTTAGCTGCTGGACAGATGGCCTTAAGTTCTCCCACAAAATGTCTTGATAAACTTGGGAATTCATTTTTTCTTCGATGATAGCAATCCGTCCAGGCCCTGACGCAGCAAAGCAGCCTCAAACCATGATGCCCCACCACCATACTTCACAGTTGGGATGAGGTTTTGATGTTGGTGTGCTGTGCCTCTTTTTCTCCACACTTAGTGTTGTGTGCTTCTTCCAAACAACTCAACTTTGGTTTCATCTGTCCACAGAATATTTTACCAGTACTGCTGTGGAACATCCAGGTGCTCTTGTGCAAACTGTAAACGTGCAGCAATGTTTTTTGGACAGCAGTGGCTTCCTCTGTGGTATCCTCCCATGAAATACATTCTTGTTTAGTGTTTTACGTATCATATATTCGCTAACAGGGATGTTAGCATATGCCAGAGACTTTTGTAAGTCTTTAGCTGACACTCTAGGATTCTTCTTCACCTCATTGAGCAGTCTGCGCTGTGCTCTTGCAGTCATCTTTACGGCCACTCCTAGGGAGAGTAGCAGCAGTGCTGAACTTTCTCCATTTATAGACAATTTGTCTTACCATGGACTGATGAACAGCAAGGCTTTTGGAGATATTTTTATAACCCTTTCCAGCTTTATGCAAGTCAACAATTCTTAATCATAGGTCTTCTGAAAGCTCTTTTGTGTGAGGCATCATTCACATCAGGCAATGCTTCTTGTGAAAAGCAAACCCAGAATTGGTGTGTTTATTATAGGGGAGGGCAGCTGTAACCAATACCTCCAAACTCATCTCATTGATTGGACTCCAGTTGGCTGACACCTCACTCCAATTAGCTCTTGGAGATGTCATTAGTCTAGGGGTTCACATACTTTTTCCACCTGCACTTTGAATGTTT
>BLSH010125146.1:417636-435219 GCA_018402905.1 Glandirana rugosa
GACCTCAGGTTAGTTACTCTACTCAAACCTCCATAACCAATGTCGACGGGAGGGGATATTATTTGTGTGGTTAAGACCCAAACGAAAAGTGTTCTTCGTAACGGACTACACTTACTACGGAGTGTGTTTTCTCGAAAGTCTTCTGGATACTAATTCTTAACAACTGAACGTATTTCGACCTTTCCCAATATTTTTATAGAGGTTTTCGGAACGACAAGTAGTCAGGTACCATTCTGTTTAACAGATATTTACCTCTTTCAAGTCGTGACGACGATGAGAGGGATCCTCACCGGCATTTCTACTGACGTTCTCGTGTCGCGTCTGACAACAGGGATGTTAGCATATGCCAGAGACTTTTGTAAGTCTTTAGCTGACACTCTAGGATTCTTCTTCACCTCATTGAGCAGTCTGCGCTGTGCTCTTGCAGTCATCTTTACGGCCACTCCTAGGGAGAGTAGCAGCAGTGCTGAACTTTCTCCATTTATAGACAATTTGTCTTACCATGGACTGATGAACAGCAAGGCTTTTGGAGATATTTTTATAACCCTTTCCAGCTTTATGCAAGTCAACAATTCTTAATCATAGGTCTTCTGAAAGCTCTTTTGTGTGAGGCATCATTCACATCAGGCAATGCTTCTTGTGAAAAGCAAACCCAGAATTGGTGTGTTTATTATAGGGGAGGGCAGCTGTAACCAATACCTCCAAACTCATCTCATTGATTGGACTCCAGTTGGCTGACACCTCACTCCAATTAGCTCTTGGAGATGTCATTAGTCTAGGGGTTCACATACTTTTTCCACCTGCACTTTGAATGTTTACATGGTGTGTTCAATAAAAACATCAAAGCAAAAGATGAGCCGGCACTCTTGGGGATCAGATAATAAAGTGTTTTTATTCCATCGTGGCAACGGCAATCAACAGCTAACGCATTTCGGCGGCAGTAATGCGCCTTGTTCACAGCTTACTTCATAGTGAAAAAACCAACATATAAATACATTTTACAGGCTCTCATAGTCTGGTGTGTCTCCTCCCACATTTAATTGAGTGATAATCACTAATGATCTACCTGGGAGTTCAAACACTACCATACTATGGGTACAAAAACAAACACAATAGAACTAGTTCTCATAAAAAGATACAAAGTATATGTATTCACATAAAAGAAAAAGTAAAAAGATACAAAATGCTGCACACATGTGTTAGTGTGTTGTACTTTTACAAAGATCACTACTAGCAGGTGAAGGAGAGGACCAGACAACTCTCTAAATTTGTTCCTAAAAGGTTCATGTATTTTCCTAAAAAATAAAACAAGGGATGTTCAAAATCCATAGTTCTATAGATGAAGATATGACATCTTCAATCTGATAGAAATGAACCTCAAACTGATATAAGTTAAAGTAAACAAATTTAGATACACGCCGTCCCAGGATAGTATTATTCTACCTTTTTCCAGGTGAGAGTTTAGTACCGGAGCAATATGAACAGGGCCTAGGGTACGTTATAGTCATTTATCATTAATTCATTAATTTTTTAATTTTATTTCTACTTTATCATTTGTAGTTACAGGTGTGTCCCCACACCTGGCATATGCACCTTGAGGCTCGGCGGGGGCGTGGCTGACCGGGTTTACCCTCCTTGGTTTTGGGGGGAGGGGGAGTGTACGAATTCCCAATTATGCAAGTGAGTGTTGTATATGTGACCTAGTAGGGTTGTAGAGATCTACATGAATTGCAGTACTAATTGTTTGTTTTTTGCTAGAAGCGTAAGCTCCTGAAGAAGTGACCAGAGTGTCACGAAACATGTAGAGCGCTTGATTCCAATCAAGACAGTCAAGTGGACCCTTTCTCCTTTTCCCTGAGTGGGAACGTACCAATACAGTTATGAATTAATGTTACGCATTACTGTTATGTAATACTTTCTCTACTTCCTTTGGGGGACCACCTAGACTGTTGTTTATGTTTTTCTAAACTGTTTTTAATAATTGTACCAGTGGGTATCCCTTTGGTAGGGGACCCACATTTTTTAATGTAGGTCAATAAACTACGCCTTTTTATACTACCTTGAGTATGTGCCGATAAAGTCCATATTTTTCCAAATTTTCTTAATCCCATATGTCAATTAGGACATGGCACCAATGCTACTATAATCAGGATCCTACTGGCCATCTTAGGATACCTGTTTAATTAAATGCAGAAAATATATTTTTGTTTTTGATTATTAGTAATTGTCATAGTATATAAAATCAAAATGTAGCACCAGACCAAAAGTGGCATACAATCTAGTATGCCTAGGGAATTTGTAGTGTCAGACTGCTGCAAAGGGATGTCCATTGTTATTTCAATTTCAATGAGAATCAAATAAAATACTTGACAATGTATCGGAATGCAAAAATAATACAAACATTCTAAGACCCCTTTCACACTGAGGCGCTTTAGCTAAAAATAGCACCTGTAAAGCGCCTCAAAAGTCACTCCCCATCCGAAAGCAGGAATGCTTTCACACTGGGGCGGTGCGCTTGCAGGACGTTACAAAAAGTCCTGCAAGCAGCATCTTTGGGGAGGTGCGGTGAGCAGTAATATCCCTCTCCACCACCGCCCCTGCCCATTGATAACAATGGGCAGCGCTTCCGAAGTGGCTGCACACCGCCTCAGAAGCGCAGAGAGCGGGCACTTTTAACCCTGTTTTAACCCCATTGGGGGGTTAAAAGCGCACCGCTCCCGCCACCGTAGTGCCGCTCTAACAATGGTAAATCCCCGCTGTGACTGGCGGGGAGTTTCCGCTAACAATCCACCGCCCCCAGTGTGAAAGGAATCTGGGTGGATCCCAACTTTAAAGTTGGTATTTCTCCAGAGCCTGGACCAGCTCAGTGACGTCAGCCAACAGTGGACTATAGCCCGCTGTTGGCTGAATTCGGGTAACAGGAGTGCAAAATGACATGCACTCTTGTGATCCATAGGAAATGTAGGGCCAAAAGAGCTTTAGCTATACCTCTTCTTTAATATACCAGCCATAATGCTTCATGGCAAGTTAATAGATTTCAATGTGCCTTTGGATATGCTACAGTGAGGTATGATGGGAAATGTTTCCTTGCACAATGCTGTGTCTTTCATTGTATTTTCCACATAAAGCATGCCAGAAACACACCATTGTTGGGTCATTCTTTGATTCACCTATGACATCAGTTGACATAGTGTGACAATAATTTTGCATTCTATAGGTGAAGACTATAGTTATCTGTATTTATACTTCCACACATAATCCTGCATATGGGTAGGCTTCTTACCCAGAGAGTAACATCTCAAGTGCCATATACTTTTCCTTGTTCAGGGAGTGGCTGAAAGGAAAAAGCACAGCTCAGCAGGCACAAAAGAAACTCCAAGCTGATAGTAAATAGACTTTATGCTCTTTCTGATTCCCAGAGACTGTCAAAAAAAAAAAAAACGTCATGACTATATGCTTTTCTATATATTGTATACTGTGGAAAGATAAGCATTTACTCTGGCACCTGTGTTTGAATCCTCCATGGGTCTATGTGCTCTACAATAAGCTAATGTATATACTATGTGAATATAAATACTGAAAATAAATAATACATATTTTGTACTAGAGAATACTGGATCATAATACATTTTTTTTAATTAGTTAAAATACAGAATTTGTTCTTGTTTTAAACAATTGTTATTGTGCTATGGAAAATATAGTATAATCATTGCGTTCCATATACAGATACGTGCAATTTCCCTAGTGCCCTGCAGAAGGAGCCCTTAGCTTTCAGAGATAAGAACACAGGTACATTTGACATCTCCTTTTTTTGAAAAGTAGTTAAAACTATGGAACAATAGAATAACAGCAGCAATCATATAATATAGGATTTAATAGTGAATTATCCACCATAGTGCCATGTAATAAGCCTAGTACATAATTAAATAATAAAAAATTAACCTTGTAAAATTATATGTTCCAAAAATATGCCATTGTTTTCATTTTACAGTTTGTATACAAAGCCAGCGCAAGAAGGCTCATTAAGCAAAACTGGGAAAAAAGAACAATGGGCAAAATAGACTGTGTACTTTGCAAAGTGCAGTTGCACTCTGCAAGGGCAGTTGCTCCAGAGCTTAGTAAATTAGGTAAAGCTTCACTTTGCAAAGAATACCCAATCATATGCAAGGAAAATAAAAGTAAAAAGTATTTTTGCTTGCACATGATTTGAATGATGGAAGTCAGCAGAGGTCCTCCTCATTTAAGTTCTGGAGCAACTGCTCTTGCAAAGTACATCGTCTATTTGCCTTTAGTATATCAAACCCATAGAGAACTAATTTCTAATTGCACATAGCTACCAAGGAAAATGGTTTAATTTTCACCATCTCCGTTATTGCTTCCATTTTCTGTCCTGTAGTATTAATTAAATATAGCCAAAAATAGCAATACAATTAAGTGACAAGTCACAGTGGTTGTATATCATCCAGCTAAATGAATGCACGTATCAACGTTTAATTGTTAAAAGGGAAGTATGTTTTTTTTTTTTTTAAATTATAAAATCATACTTACCTAGATGAATGCTGCATTTGTCCCCTTGTGCCTCTAAGGCCTCATGCACACAGGATGTTTTAAGAAGTTTTTACAGCTGCTGTTTTTAGCTACAGACGTTTTTTTCTACAGTCAATAAACTCCCCATCATGTTATCCTATGTGTCCATGCACACATATGCTGTTATCAACTGTTTTGGGCAGAGGCATTTTTTGGGCTGTAAAAAAAAAAATCCAAGACTAGTGGGTTCTGAGATGAGTTTTTCAGCTGTAAAAAATGCTCAAACGCTGAAAAACGCCCAAAAACGTGGCACATCAGCGTTTTTGGACGTTTTTGATCCATTGAAAAAAAAAATGCTAAGAAACGTATGTGCAATAATTCTGAAAAATGCTGTAAAACTCACTACAAAGCTACTGACCTTTTTAGAACTTTTTTTAACATCCTGTGTGCATTAGGCTTAAGACTGAGAACCCCAGGCTGCTCTTCCCCCCCTCCCCATACTCACTGTAAATCGCTGGGCTTTAGAGGGAGCGGGAGTGGGAGAATCCGGCTCAGGCTCTCAGCAGCTCGCTAAAAGGCTGAGCCAGGTGTCAGTCCAGGCATGGGGGCGGATCCCGACTCCATTGTCGCACTCTTGCCTGAGCCTGGACCGCCTCTGTGACATCATGAGACAGCAGACTTCAGCCCGCTGTCTGCTGAAAATGGGTCACAGGTGTGCAGAACAAACTGTACTCCTGTGGTTGACAGGAGAAGTACAGCCAAACAAGCTTTGGCTGTACTTCTTCTTTAAGATGGTTCAGTCCACATACATGTTTGGTGCTGGGGTTGGCATGAGACAGTTTAGGATTACTTTAACCTCCAGTCCTTAGCAGTAATCCTGAGTGTGGCTCGGGGTGAATTTTCACTACCAAAAGCGGTAACCCCCAGCCACACTGCATCGCAGTATTCAGGCAAAGTTACTTACCTTGTTCCCCGGATCCAGCGATGTACCCCCGCTGTGTCTGTGGGCTGTGTCCTCCGCCCGATGTACTGTGTGCCGGGCTCCAATCCCTGCGAGCCCCGCGTCACATGGGAGCGGAGCCTGACAGCAAATTTAAAAAGTGAAACACACATAACACATACAGTACACTGTAATCTGTATCAAATAATTTCTCCTTTGTCCCTAGTGGTTTGCCCAGTGCCCTGCATGCACTTTTATATTATATATGTCATTCTTTCTGCCTGGAAACTTGAGAATGTCCATGGCATCCAAAAAGCGTCTCTTAAGTCAAAAGTGTTTTTTAACCAGCTAGAAAACAGCCATAGTAAATAAGAATCAGACAATGAAAGTGACGACAGCGACAATTCTGCAACTGAGCAAATTTCAGTGTTTTTGATTTGTTTACATTATTGAATAAATTGTATTATTATTATATTATTATTTTTGATAAGTATTTATAGTTATTTATTATATTATAGTTTATGATTTCATTTTTCAAACTTTTTCATACCCGGGATGTCTACTAGACTGTTGTTTGGACAGATTTAAGTGAGTTATTCCTAAAAATTACAGGCCTACAATATAAAACAATAAATTTCTATGCGAAACAATGTTCCGCTTTGAGACGCAAAAATCTGACATAATCATACCGCCAGGGAGATTAAGGAGTTTACCTCAGTTAAAAAGGTAAACATTAAAAGATATTAAAAACATCACCAGTGAAATAATTCATGAATTTCTTAAAAAATAAATAACACACTAAGTGTAATTAAAATGAACTAGTATAAATATCTCAATTTCATCTGATTTCAGTCATTATTTATAATTCTCTTTATAGCCACACAGATTTTGAGAGGAAAGGGTAGCACTAAGGGCCAATCAAATGTCCTGAATTCACATGTGCTAACAGGGAACATGCTGATAACAGAAGAGGGAGCAGGGAGATGACCTCATCAAACTGCTGTTACTCCTTCACTGTTCAGTCATAGGCTGGCGGTAGCAGAATGAGCTATCTGTGTTTCCTATGTGCAACAGAAAAAAAATCAGTCCATCGGGCTGGCTGTGCTTTGTGAAGGGGCCATGTAAATTTCAGGACTGGATGGACAGAAATAGATATTCTTTGGCAGATACAACAGCTCCCTCATATGTATTTTTACTGTGCATCTAGCTATTAGCAAATGCGGATCTCATCAGTAAATCCGGTATGTGTAAGAGGCTAGGACATGTCCAAATATAGCATTTGTCATGGAGTTCTCTTCCCTTCAACACCCTGACAAAAGCCAATGTCTGTCTCAATTCTGTGGGACTAAGTAGACCTGAACAATATGACAATGCTGGCATTGGTGGCATGCACACTTATAGTTTATATGGATAAATGCATTTTGGAGGGTGACAACATTGAAGGATTATTCCAACAATAAACTTTCGCATTGTGGCCATACTACGGAAAATAGATATCTATTTATTTCACTGGCAGGATCAACATGTATATTTAGGGCATAAGCATCGTTAAACAAATAATTAATTTACTGGAAAATGAAAACTATATCTCCTATGCAATTTTCTTTACACATTTTGACCACTTGCTGACCAGGCCTTTTCTAGAATTTTTTTGTTTACAAGTTTAAATTAGTATTTTTTGCTACAAAATACGTAGAACCCCCAAACATTATATAATTTAGCAGAGACCCTAGAGAATACAATGGCGATCATTGCAATATTTTATGTCACACTGTATTCGCGCAGGGATCTTTCTAACGAAATTTTTTTGGAAAAAATACACTTTAATGAATTTAAAAAAAGAAAACACTAAAGTTAGCCCAATTTTTTTGTAGAATGTGAAAGATGATGTTACTCCAAGTAAATAGATACCTAACATGTCATGGTTTAAAACTATGCATGCTCGTGGAATGGCGACAAACTGCAATACTAAAAAATGTCCATAGACGTTGCTTTAAAAATTTTTATAAGTTACCTGTTTAAAGTTACAAAGGAGGTCTAATGATCACATCGATACCTCACATGTGCAGTTTGAGTTCTCTCTTTTACCCTTAAAAAAATTGACACAATGGGGTTGATTTACTAAATGCAAACAGACTGTGCACTTTGCAAAGTACAGTTGTTCCAGAGCTTAGTAAAAGAGCAGAAGCTCTGCTGATGACTGACATCATCCAATCATGCAAAATGCATTTTTTTTAAATTTTACGAATAAATACAATCTAAAAAAATACTTATAAAGTGCACTATGAACTCAATCAGTACGTGAGTGCTTATATAGTAAGGGAACAGTTCAACATCACAGTGAAAGAATGCAATCAAAAATTCAAAAGTCCTTCCACCAAAGAAACATGGTGCAAATTCCTGAATTCATCCACATCAGTATATACAGCGTCTTGAAAAAGGATTCCCCTTGAAATTCTCCACATTTTGTCATGTTGCAACCAAAAATATAAATGTATTTTATTGGTATTTTATGTTATAGACCAACACAACGTGGCACATAATTATGAAGTGGTAGGAAAATGATAGATGTTTTTCAACATGTACAAAGAAATATGTGAAAAGTGTGGCATGCATTTATATTCAGCCCCCCCGATTCAATACTGTAGAACCACCTTTCGCTGCAATTACAGCTGCAAGTCTTTTTGGGGATGTCTCTACCAGCTTTGCACATCTAGAGAGTGACATTTTTGCCCATTTTTCTTTACAAAATAGCTCAACCTCTGTCAAATTGGGTGGAGAGCATCTGAACAGCAATTTTCAAGTATTGCCACAGATTCTCAACTGATTTTAGTTCTGGACTTTGAATGGGCCATTCTAACACATGAATATTCTTTGATCTAAACCATTCCGTTATAGCTCTGGGTCATTGTCCTGCTGTCCAGTCTCAAGTCTTTTGTAGAATCTAACAGGCTTTCTTCTAAGATTGCCCTGTAGTTTGCTCAATCCACCTTCCCATCAACTCTGACCAGCTTCCCTTTCCCTGCTGAAGAAAAGCATCCCCACAACATGATGCTGCCACCACCCACCATGTTTCACAGTGGGAATGGGGTGTTCAGGTTGCAGTGTTAGTTTTTTTGCCACACATAGGGGTTGATTTGCTAAAGCTGGAGAGTGCAAAAACCGATGCAGCTGTGCATGCTAGCCAATCAGCTTCTAACCTCAGCTTGTTCAATCAAGCTTTGACAATAAAACCTTGAAGCTGATTGGTTTCTGTGTGGAGCTGCACCAAATTTTGCACTTTCAAGCCTTAGTAAATCAACCCCATAGCGTTTTGCGTTTAGGCCAAAAAGTTCAATGTTGGCCTCATCTGACCACAGCACCTTCTTCCACATGTTTGCTGTGTCCCCCACATGGCTTCTTGCAAACTGCAAACTGGACTTCTTATGCCTTTCTTTCAACAATGGCGTTCTTTTTGCCACTCTTCCATAAAGGCCAGATTTGTGGAGTGCACTACTAATAGTTGTCCTGTGGACAGATTCTCCCACCTGAGCTGTGGAACTCTGCAGCTCCTCCAGAGTTACCATGGGCCTCTTGGGTGCTTCTCTGATTAATGCTCTCCTTGGCCGGCCTGTCAGTTTAGGTGGATGGCTACGTCTTCGTAGGTTTGCAGTTGTGCCATACTCTTTCTATTTTTGGATGATGTATTGAACAGTGCTCCATGAGATGGTCAAAGCTTGGGATATTTTTTTTATGACCTAACTCTGCTTTAACCACTTCCTGCCTGGCCTATAGCAAAATGATGGCCAGGTGGTGGTTCCGTTATCCTGACCGGATGTCATATGAGGTGATTTAGGATAACCCACGATCGCATGCCCACAAAGGGCACGCATCATGGTGATCGGTGATGCGGTGTGTCACTCTGACACACCGCATTACCAATCTCAGTAAAGAGCTTCCATCGGATGCTCTATACCACATGATCAGCAGTGACCAATCATGGCTGTACACAGTGTAAACAGGAAGAGCCGTGTATCAGCTTTTCCTCTACTTGCTTCTGCAGACGCAAGTAGAGGAGAGCCGATCTGCGGCTCTCCTGACAGGGGGGGTCTGCAGCCCCCCCTAGGATCGCCACCCAGGACCACCAGGGAGCCCACAGGACCACCAGGGAATGCCCACCCAGGGACCACCAGGGAGACCACAAGGGAACTCCACTCTGACCACCAGGGAGCCCACCCTAGACCACCAGGTAAGGGGCACAATGCCCAACAAAGATAACACTCAGTGCCCATCTTCATTGCCACCCAGGACCACCAGGGAATGCCTCCAAAAAAGTGCCATCTATCATTGCCGCCCACCAGTGCCACCTATCAGTGCCCACTAGTGCCACCTATCAGTGCCCATCAGTGCCGCCTATGAGTGCACATAATCAGTGCTGCATATACAGTATCTCACAAAAGTGAGTACACCCCTCACATTTTTATATTTTTTTTATCATACCTTTTCATGTGACAACACTGAAGAAATTGCACTTTGCTGCAATGTAAAGTAGTGAGTGTACAGCTTGTATAACAGTGTAAATTTGCTGTCCCCTCAAAATAACTCAACACACAGCCATTAATGTCTAAACTGCTGGCAACCAAAGTGAGTACACCCCAACGAAAAATGTCCAAATTGGGCCCAAAGTGCCAATATTTTGTATTTGCCAGCATTGCCTTAACCCTCTTGGGCATGGCATTCACCAGAGCTTCACAGTTTGCCACTGGATCCTCTTCCACTCCTCCATAAAAACATCACGGAGCTGGTGCCTGTTAGAGACCTTGTGCTCCTCCACCTTCCGTTTGAGGATGCCCCACAGATGCTCAATAGGGTTTAGGTCTGGAGACATGCTTAGCCAGACCATCACCTTTACCCTCAGCTTCTTTAGCAAGGCAGTGGTCATCTTGGAGGTGTGTTTGGGGTCATTATCATGTTGGAATACTGCCCTGCGACCCAGTCTCCAAAGGGAGGGGCTCATGATTTGCTTCAGTATGTCACAGTACATGTTGGCATTCATGATTCCCTCAATGAACTATAGCTCCCCAGTGCTGGCAGCACTCATTCAGCCCCAGACCATGACACCCCCACCACCATGCTTGACTGTAGGCAAGACACAATTGTCTTTGTACTCCTCACCTGGTTGCAGCCGCACATGCTTGACACCATCTGAACCAAATACGTTTATCTTGGTCTCCTCAGACCACAGGACATGGTTCCAGTAATCCATGTCCTTAGTCTGCTTGTCTTCAGCAAACTGTTTGCGGTCTTTCTTGTGCATCATTTTTGGAAGAGGCTTCATTCTGGGACGACAGCCATGCAGACCAACTTTATGCAGTGTGCGGCGTATGGTCTGAGCACTGACAGACTGACCCCCCATCCCTTCAAACTCTGCAGCAATGCTGGCAGCACTCATACCTCTATTTCCCAAAGACAACCTCTGGATATGACGCTGAGCACGTGCACTTAACTTCTGTGGTCGCCATGGCGAGGCCTGTTCTGAGTGGAACCTGTCCTGTTATACCGCTGTATGGTCTTGGCCACCATGCTGCAGCTCCGTTTCAGGGTCTTGGCAATCTTCTTATAGCCTAGGCCATCTTTATGTAGAGCAACAATTCCTTTTTTTCAGGTCCTCAGAGAGTTCTTTGCCATGAGGGGCCATTTTGAACTTCCAATGACCAGTATGAGAGAGTGAGAGCGATAACCAAATTTAACACACTTGCTTCCCATTCACACCTGAGACCTTGTAACACTAACGAGTCACATGACACCGGGGAGAGAAAATGGCTAACTGGGCCCAATTTGGACATTTTCACTTAGAGGTGTACTCACTTTTGTTGCCAGCTGTTTAGACATTAATGGCTGTGTGTTGAGTTATTTTGAGGGGAAAGAAAATGTACACTGTTATACAAGCTGTACACTCTCTACTTTACATTGTTATACAAACTGTACACTCACTACTTTACATGGTAGCAAAGTGTAATTTCTTCAGTGTTGTTACATGAAAAGATAGAATAAAATATTTACAAAAATGTGAGGGGTGTACTCACTTTTGTGAGATACTGTATGTGCCTCATCAGTGCCAATCAATACTGCCTCATCAATGCCTGTCAGTGTAACCTCATCAGTGCCCATCAGTGATGGAGAAAAGGTACTTATTTACAAAGTTTTGTCACAGAAACGAAGAAAAACTTTTTTTTTTTTTTAAAATGTTCTCTCTTTTTTTATTTGTAGCGCAAAAAATAAAAACCCCAGAGTGATAAAATATCACCAAAAGAAAGGAAAAAAATGATAAAAATTTTGTTTGGGTACAGCGTTGCATGACCGCGCAATTGTCATTCAAATCTCTGTGGACTTCACAGAACAGCTGTATTTATACTGAGATTAAATTACACACAGGTGGATTCTATTTACTAATTGGGTGACTTCTGAAGGCAGCTGGTTCCACTAGATTTTAGTTAGTGGTATCAGAGTAAAGGGGGCTGAATATAAATGCATGCCACACTTTTCACATATTATTATTATTTGTAAAAAAGTTTAACAACCATTTATCATTTTCCTTCCGCATCACAATTATGTGCCACTTTGTGTTGGTCTATCACATAAAATCTCAATAAAACACAACTATGATTTTAGTTGTAACATGATAAAATGTGGAAAATGTCAAGGGGTATGAATACTTTTTCAAGGCACTGTACGATGGAGCGAAAGACAATACAAGCAATCACGTGACCCTCCACCACAAATGAGCCTCTTATCAAATATTTATCATCTCAGGTGATAGATCAATATGGCATGTAACCAATCAGGTGCCTCCAGAAGCCCTGTAGGGGTCCTCCTCCAATGGTCAGGCTGATTAGCGCCCAGAAATCAAACTCACACAGACCATGTACATTAATCACATTAGAAGGAAAGTGTAGAGGCCACATATAGTGTGAAAATGGCTAGGCAATTATTTATTAAAAACTGACAGGTACTCATATGTTAAAAGCAAATTGCATGCACAAAAACTGCAAATGCCTTGCCGACAGGTCTTCTCAGCAGGAGTGATGACGTCACAAGTGCAAGCTCCTCCCAACCCATTTCAGAGAGCATCGTCAGGGGAACGGGATAGTATAGATAGAATCATCTAACTTGTGGTGCTTTATAGCACCATTTCAGTGGCGGCCCATGCATTGAGGGCGCACGGGCGCCATCCCCCCATCCCTGCCACCGCCCCCCCCCCATCCATGCGCCCGGCCCCTTTCAGGATCCCGGGTGCATGGATTCCTATGGCAGAGATGGTTTTTTTGAAGCACCTGATTAGAGCCAGAGGCTTTAATAGGCTTGAAAAAAGGGTGGGCACGGGGCGCAGAGAGCCCGCCCCGATCCCACCCAATTGTGTGACCATAACAAATTAATTTTCGCTATTTTCACACTAAAGATCCTCCCCGCCAATCAGGAGGCAGGTCAGTGAGACCTGTTTCCCGATTGGCCAAAGTGCCAGGTGATCCTATTGGATGCCTAGTGCTTTGGCGGAAGAGGAGACACAGAGCGGAGGAAGCATAAGGAGCAGACACCTCTGCCGCTGCTGCTGCTGCCTGCTGCCCGCACTGGAGAAGACACAGGAGGAGAGGACACCACAGCTTGGTAAGTGCCAGACCTCCCGCGGGGATGTGTGCTGTCAGTGCCATGAGCCCCACGCCAGGGGGGCAGTTCTGTCAGTGCTATATACCCTAACTGTAATGCTTAGCTATATTCTCTATCTGTAATGCTGACCTATATACCCTATCGGTAATGCTGACCTATATACCCTGTCTGTAATGCTGACCTATATACCCTATCTGTAATGCTGACCTATATACCCTGATCTGTGAGGCTGAGCTATATACTCTGTCCTGTGATGCTGAGCTGTATACTCTGTCCTGTGATTCTGGGGCTGTATACTTTGTCCTGTGATGATGAGCTATATACTCTGTCCTGTGATGCTGAGCTGTATACTCTGTCCTGTGATTCTGGGGCTGTATACTCTGTCCTGTGATGATGAGCTATATACTCTGTCCTGTGATGCGGAGCTGTATACTCTGTCCTGTGATTCTGGGGCTGTATACTCTGTTCTGTGATGCTGAGCTGTATACTCCTGACATTATAGGTGGAAGCCAGTGGAATACAGTGGACAGAGTGGGTGGATTCTATAAGAGATAGTGCTTTTGATAAGTGGGAGAGGTCAAAAAGGAAGGGCGGGGTCTGGTGCCCCCCATCCTAAAACTTCACCAGTCGCTACTTCACCATTTTATTGGCAATATTAATCCAGTTCTGAGAGAGCTATGCCCTTTGGGCATGATATTTGTTTACATTTTATATATTTAATGCAATAAAACACGAATAAAACACAATGTTTTTAAACCTATATATTGTAGTAATGTGGTAAGGTACCATGAGAGTCTGCACTGCCTCCATTATTTTTTATGGCTACATTTTAATTTTGGGACATAGGTACCTTTTATGAGTATGCATTTTTTAACATACTTTAATCTCAACATGATGCTTGCCGACTGCCCATAGTACATTTTGTCATTACTTTGACGCTAAATACCGTTGTTATGGCAGCAGCTAGCTGCTCTAACCCCAGTATCATCTTGTACTGTGGGCGATTCTCTACAAGGTCCCAATGGCAGTTTCACCACGGGAGCACTTTTAGAGGCGACGAGAGAGGTCCCCCCCCCCCCCCGCGCGCTGCTTCCCAGTCCTCTCCGAGCTTACCAGAGCCGTCAGTAAGCCCAGAGTGGATCCAATCCCTCTGATACCTGGGCAGGAAGTTAAGTGAGGGATAGCCCCCACTCGCCTCTATGCCCTTGGAGGACCAAAGTGACGTCTGATGCGACTTCCGCCTCTCAGGCTTAAAGGGCTGATTTTTTTTTTTTTTTTTAAGTCTATGGGGTTGATTTACTAAAGGCAAGAAGACTGTGCACTTTGCAATGTGCAGTTGCACTCCGCAAGTGCAGTTGCTCCAGAGCTTAGTAAATGAGCAGAAGCTCTGCTGACTTCCATCATCCAATCATGTGCAAGCAAAACTGCTGTTTTTTTTTTTATTTTCCTGCACATGATTGGGTATTCTTTGCAAAGTGAAGCCTTACATCATTTACTAAGCTATGGAGCAACTGCACTTGCAGAGAGCAACTGCCCTTTGCAAAGTGCACAGTCTATTTGCCTTTAGTAAATCAACCTCTATCTCTCAGCCACCACAGCTGCATTATCATAGATACTTTTAGAAGAATTTGTGATCCTTCCTGTAATTTCCAAGTGCAGAAGTGACTGGAGTGAGGAAAGCTGATACAATATCAGGAAGTGTAATGGGCAGTTTGCCTCAGGTTAATTATAATGTAGGGGGTTCCTAAATGCTTTAATCTGGGGACCCAAATAAGAAATTACTATACTGGGACCTAAGAAGATAATTGATACCAAAAGAAAATCAAATCCAAACAATGACATTTTTTGTTTGGTGGTCATTTGTCAAACATAGGAAAAACTGGTAAGCCCGAACATAGCAGTGAACTCTATTAAAGTCTATGTGAGCCAAAACTTGTAATTTTTTTCTGGCCTTTTTCAAGATCAGATTGCATGCTTTTGTTTAAAAAAGGCATGGGTAACTGGACACTGCACAAAATTCACTTAAAAAAGCTACTGCCTCTAAATGACAGTTTCTGTCCTGCTTTGTCCTGCTTGTTTAGCAGCTGGGGGATCAAACCTATTGTCTTTGAATATGGTCATGAGCATGTTTGTTCACTTATATCACCCATGATCCTCAGCTACTCTGTTTACTTTACTGCAGTATTCAGAGAACTATCACTTAGTGACAAGGTAGCATCATCATGTTGGCGGGTCAGTGGGCACCTCTCATAATGATTGAAGCTAGATCTACAAGGCAAGTGATTGATGCTGGATTTACATTAGGAGACAAAGCCTACTCCTATTGTACGGCACATTGTCCTCATGTTAATAGGAACAAAACCATACCCCCACATCCTGGGCTCGGTAGGTGTAGGGGCCTGCTGGGATGGCTTATAGAATCTGGAATCCACCTCTAGAATATGTGATTCCCAAGATATCTGGCCTTCTCCCCTACCTGACTGAGTAAGGGTACCCTTTGTTACATAGTACCAATATAATTTAAATAGTAAATAAAAACACAGACACCATATAAAACGTTCTTTATTAAAAAAAATAAAAAATAAACAATGCCCACCTATTGTGAATTCAACATCAATCATGTCATCCAGCTATGTAGATCTAGAGTCAGTCAAGATGAGTAACACTCTGAGGACATGCCTAGCCAATGATGCTGCCCTTTCGCTACTCCCAGCTGGGGATGCATGGTGATAATATTGATCAAATATTGTCATAACCATATTTGGTCAATGACACCACCTGGGATCCCTGCCGCCTTGTTTACATTTTGAAACAAGCCAACGGGAAGTTGGTAATAATAGTGATAATGATACCGCCACTAAATGAATGACTTACAACTGCATCAACCAGGGGTTTGGGAGGGCAAGCAAACCGGTGAAATGTAACCATTCTGGTCACCTTTTCACCAACATGCTGCAGTTTTACTGCACTGGACTGTACTGGAATGCAGTAAAATGCATCAAAAATGCACCGGAATGCACTGGGGCACATCAAAAATGCATAAAAACGCACCAGAACCCAGTACAGTGAAAAAAATAGGAGAAAAGAAGAGAAAAAAAGCACCTGGAATGCAACCGGAAATGCATCAAAAACACACCAGACCCCAGTACAGTAAAAAAAAAAAAAATAGGAAAAAAAGCACCTGGAATGCATCCTGAAATGCATCAAAAACACACTAGAAAGCACCAAAAATGTGTTAAAAATGTGCATGGAGAGACGCATCCGGAACGGATCTGGAGTGCGTTTTTGTGATGTGAACCAGCACGCAAAGGTTTTGAGAGGGTCGGAGGTGTCATGGGTGGGAATAATTATTATGTTTTCCCTCAATACAAGCAGATGCTCCCTGTTTAACCGCATTAATTATAGCCCCTCTAGCCTGGTACATACTACAAGTGTTCTGTACTGCAAAGTTAGTACAGCGATCTCCCCTGCTGAGTTGTATTCTGACAGTGTGATGGCCCCCCCACCAGAACACTCCGATCAACGCTCTCTGCCATTGGCTGAGAGCGCTGATCGGGAGTCAGTCAGTGGTTTTCCAGCATGCACGTTTGTCAGGAGCTGGCCAAACTGCCGACTTCTGTCAGACAGACCGACATACACATGGGCCGAATGTCAGGCGTTTTTTTTTTTGTTAACTGGCCAATGTCTCCTGACATTCTGCCCTGTGTCCGGGGCTTAAGTCTCAGATTGAGGTTATATATGAACTGACTTATAAAGTGTGCTTTATGACTTACCACTGATTTTAGAAACTAGGCTACATTCGCTAGTGACAACCCATCAAAAACACGTCCATGGCCCAATTTGGTTCCCAACCTATTGTTTAAAAACCCTGATGTGGAGTATTTGTAATTCTGGTCAGCTTGTGATCCAAACATACTGCCAGTTTGGTGACCTCACTTTTCTCCACTGCAGCTAGAAAATGGAGCTTGGTCATTCATCCTCCCTCAGCCTGTCATTGGATAACTAAGGAGCAGCAATAGACTGATGAGGAAGTACCGTATATACTCGAGTATAAGCCGACTTTTTCAGCACATTTTTTGTGCTGAAAAAGTACCCCCTCGGCTTATACTCGAGTGAGAAAAAAAATGACCCCAGAAAATGCCGCCGCTCCGTCTGCCTAAACTGATCTACCTAGTCACTGCAGCCCGCCCGCCTAAACTGGTTGCTAGATCGCCTCCCGACTGGCGTCTAGCAACCAGTGACGTAAGAGAGAGGAGAGCGGAGACTGACGTGCCAATGAGGCTCCGCTCAGCACTAGAAGCCGCCGCTGCCCGCCCCGCCTCCACTGGTTGCTAGATCGCCTGCTGATTGGCGTCTAGCAACCAGTGACGTAAGAGAGAGGAGAGCGGAGACTGACGTGCCAGTGAGGCTCCGCTCAGCACTAGAAGCCGCCGCTGCCCGCCCCGCCTCCACTGGTTGCTAGATCGCCTGCT
>BLSH010125146.1:479132-499340 GCA_018402905.1 Glandirana rugosa
GAGCCAAACCTTCACCAATTATATGTCCACTAATAATTATGTAACCATTATTCATCACAACTCGCTTGGGCCTGACATTGCAAGCCCAGGCATGGCTTGAAATCCCACAGGCACCGTGCCTGGGCCTGGGCCTGTAAAGTTTTTAGCAAGCCCAAGCCAGGCCCCAAGACGATAAAATGAGGTGCACAACTCTTCGACGTACCGTCGGTTAGTTGTTCGCAAAGTGACCAAACGGGAATCTTCGGTAGTGTCGGTACGGATGATTACCGTACCGACACTAACCGGCCACGTAGTACACCCGAACGATTTTTGAAATGTCCGGGTCCGGGTCCGTGCCACGGACACCCTAAAGTTCGGTACGGACCCGAACGTTACAGTCCGGGTTCGCTCAACACTACTTATTACCAATGTATTAATAATCACCTGTATATTAACCACTTCCAAACCGAGCCTGTTTTTTGGGTTCGGTGGTTACGAGTTAAAAACAGTTTTTTTTGCTATAAAATTACTTAGATCCCCCAAACATTATAGCTATTTTTTTTCTAACACCCTAGAGAATAAAATGGCGGTCATTGCAAAACTTTATGTCATACCGTATTTGCGCAGTGGTCTTCCAAGCGTGCTTTTTTTTAAATAAATTCATTTTTTTTAGTTAAAAAATAAGAAAACAGTAAAGTTAGGGCAATTTTTTTCCACATTGTCAAAAATAATGTTATGCCAAGTAAAATGATACAAAACATGTCATGCTTCAAAATTGCGTCCGCTCGCAGAATGGAGACAAACTTTGCAACTTAAAAATCTCCATTGGCGACGTTTAAAAAATTCTACAGGTTAGCAGTTTTGAGTTACAGAGGAGGTCTAGTGTAGAATTAGTGCTCTCGCTCTAACAATCACGGCGATACCTCACATGTTTGGCTTGAACACCGTTTTCATATGTTGGCGGGACTTACGTATGCATTCGCTTCTGCACGCAAGCTCAGCGGGACGGAGCGCTTTCAATTTTTTTTTTTTTAATTATTTATTTTGCTTTTTACTATTTTTACACTATTCTTTAAAAAATAAATGGATCACTTTTAGTCCTATTTAGTGCTAAACATTCCTTTTAATAGAAAAAAGCATGCCAGGACCTCTTAAATGTGAGATCTGGGGTTAAAAAGACCTTAGATCTCATATTTACAGTAAAATGGAAAAAAAAATTATTTGAAAAAAATGACAGTCCAAAAAAAAAAAAGGGCCCTTTAAGACCGTTGGGTGGAAGTGACTTCTGATGTAATTTCTGTCCTGCCGTATTATGGAGCTGAGTGAGCCGCTTCAGCTGCTCAATCGGCTCACGGACACTGGGGGGGACAGATCCGATCATCTCCGCCGCTGCCGGCTGGTCCGGTAAGCGGCGGAGATGATGGGAAAGCGGCGGGAGGGGGGCACCTCTCCCGCCACTGATAAAAGTGATCTCACGGTGAATCCGCCGCTAAGACCACTTTTATCTGACGGGGAATCACCAGGAAAAAAAACGGTATCATTCAGATATCCCCACTCAAACCCAAGGATGTCATATGACGTCCGGCGGTACAGAAGTGGTTAAGCAATAAATGGATAAACCTTATCCCAAATAAAGTGCAAAAAATGTGTGCAAAAGTGTGCAAATTGTGCTGTAAACTGATTATGAAACTGATTGTTAAAGCCCATATATATGTATGACCATGTGTCTGTCAACCAACATTCTAACCAAATATTATAAAGTACAAATTTGCCATAAATAAATCAATTCAATCAAAAGTGATCCATGAAAGAACCAGTCCGTGATAAAAACCACAAAAATGTCTCAATGCCCTACGCTGTCTTCAACACAGTATTTGCCATACAATTTGTATCACAGGGATCCCAGTGCTACCTTCCTGTGAACTTGCAAGCCGGCTGTCCCGCTCACTCACAGAGATAGTGCCGCTGCTGCCATGATGTTATAAAGAGATGTTCCAGCCCCTCTTTGGGATCAGTCAATCCTCATGAAAACAGATAGAAAAAGGTTCCATAGTGTACTACCGTACGATGATGCAGTATAGATATTTAGTTACTCACATAAAGAAGTCAGATTGTGTGTCAGGAAGTCCGCCACTCGTGCGTTCCAGTGGACCTAACCGGAAGTTGCGCATTGACGTACTGGCTCCGACTTACGCATTTCGTCATCAGACGTCATCGTTTGTCATCAGATGTCGCCTCCGATGACGTCTGACGAAACGCGTAAGAAGGAGCCAGTACGTCATTGCACAACTTATGGTTAGGTCCATATTACATTGGTAACAAGTTTACAAGCAATATTTTGCACATTTGTAGCAGTGCCAACCCACTAATTTTAGCTTTCTTTACTCTTGATCATATGTCTTCAGAGACCACCTTTTTGCGAGGCATGGCTCACATGAGCTGATCTTGAAATGTTTAAATGTTAAAATCTTCCTATTGCAGGCATACCTAAAATTGTACTTATATCTTTGTGTAAACCTCTAAGAAAATCAGTGAGCCAATCAAACAAGCAGGAAATTGCATTTATTGGGGTATTTCATACCCCAGTAGTATACAAATGCCCCTAGGTTGCCATATTGCATTGAAATTTAATTTTTATAATTTGTAATTAAAATACCA
The DNA here is from genome assembly GCA_018402905.1 of Glandirana rugosa. Taxonomy (NCBI): domain Eukaryota; kingdom Metazoa; phylum Chordata; class Amphibia; order Anura; family Ranidae; genus Glandirana; species Glandirana rugosa. Next base: position 481,770 of record BLSH010125146.1, read on the forward strand.
AATGACTTCTTAAGATATTTTATATACTATATCATTTTTTAACGCAAGTTGCATTTTCCTTTAGGCCAGAGGAATTGCCTGACAGCAAGGCAACTAGTATTTTGAAGCGTTAGTTGGAGAAGTCAGCAATGGCAGTCTATACATTTCTCTCAGAACATGATTCTTCGAAAAAACTACATTAGAATATGAAGATCTTTAAATTCATTAGGTTTAGTTCAGTGTTTGCAAACTCACTTGGGGAACTGGAGCTGAAATCAACTAATTGATTCAAAATAATCTTCACTTAATTGGAAATACTTCATGAAGGATTTTTGCAAGAAAATATAATTGATGGGTTTTAGCCAAAGGATTGTAAGTGTTGTATTACAACATTGTTTTATACCCCCAATTATCTCATCCACAATTATTGAATTAAAATAAAGCAATATCCTTACACACCCACCATAAAAGTTCCAGAGAGGTCTGTAGTTCATTTATATAATTTATATTTTGTTTTGACTGAGCTAAAAATGCCTGGCAACCCTATACATTTCAGCTTAGAAAGCAATTGCCTTCTGGATATGTTACTGAAGGGTGTGAAGATCGATGATCTGGTAAATATCATGCAAAGTGTAAAATTGAATGTTTTCATACTCTGCACTGATTTCTTCAGATTACTGCTGTGTTTTCTCATAATGTAAAAAATTACAAGATTAGTTAAACTGATTTAAAGTTACATTCCAAGCAAAGCTCTAAATTAAACTTTGAGATGCGTACAGAAAGTACAGCTTAATATAATCAGTTTTTTTTCCAGGCATACTATAGTGGACCAACCTACTCCAGTCCATAAAATTGTTAATCTGAGAACCACTGCTTGTGACCAGGGTGAGCTGTTCCCAAACACACCTTCTGCAGGCTGCTTGTTATCTCACCTACAGAAAGTATCTTGAAAAAAATATTGAACAAAGTGGGTTTTTTGAAATACAGATCAGCACCACTCCAAGCCTGCTGTGTCGGTCTCCCAGGTTTATACTCTGCGTTCAGGTGCTGGCACAAATTGAGCACATCTCACTCCGAAATATAATATTGCATGCAGGTATCACAGCACTTTGTATTCAACTCCAATGTAAGGTGAATGAAAAACTGGCTTCAGCTCAAATTCCAGACAATCTGTCACGCCTCTCTGACATGTTTCACCCACATTGGGCTTAATCGTAGAGGTTTTTTTTGGTTTTTGAGTTTTTACTGCAGACCTTTATGGGATTCTGTGTGGTGTTGCTTTTTGATTCCTTTGTTTTATTAGATCATCATTACTCACCTGTATCCTATTTTTTTACCTTTTGTCCCAGTGACAATTTAAAGTGATAATTTCTTTCACTTTCAGTCCCATTGACAATGGTCATCGGGACACACAGAGAGATTAACGGATAAGGGGGAAGGGGGAATCAGTCACTCTTCTGATAATTTAGCTGTATGTGTAATTTGATCTTCAGGAACAGGGTTTTTCAGCAAAGATGTTAGGGTGCGCCTGAAAAACATGAAAAGGAGCATAACATGTTATCTGGAGCCTGCAAATATAACATATTCATATGCAAATTTTCATATTTATCTCTATATGTAGCATTACTCTCAAAGGAGACACTTGGTCATTTGGGCTCTCTGTTCTGTGCCTTGACTCCAAGAATAACCTCAGCCCATCTGACACACCTGGTTGAATGAAAGTCACTGCAAGCACTTATAAGAATATGTGTATAAATACATTTAACTTGGCTGTAGGTTAGTACCAGGAAATAATCACAAGACTGAAATGAGTATACAGAAGGTAGGTTCAGACACAATCTGCTAGACAGTATAATCACGATGCCAGAGTAACTTAGAATAAAGTTCTGTACCACTAGACTGGAATGAAGACATAAAGCACCAAAGTCAGCAATAAACAGTGCATATAACCATTAACTGCAGTGTGAATAATAATACTATAACTAGTCTAGAGTGCACTCTAGGAGAATGGCTAGGATATGGTGCACTTTACCCTGAGAAGTACCTCTATGAATAAGAAATAGGTAAAGATCTTTATGTAGTAGCTGAGGGGCAATCTTTAGTCCTAACTTATCACCTGGCTAGCATTGTGGTTCAGTTATACCATTGGTGCATACAAGAATAGTCCCAATCAAGCCCGCAGGCAGCAATAAGGCTACTAGATGGCTGTATGGTCAGTCTCAGTCTAGCAGGGGTTAAAAAATCCACACAGCAGCTCAACAATTATAGTGATATAGCAGCTCACTAGTAGGTCACACACAAGGATTAGTCCACTCTTGTCTCTGTACCCAGGTGACTCTGCTTGTTAGCACTCCCAAACTCAACCATCCAGTCTCCTCACGCCAATAGCTTTCCAATGGCTCAGTGGAGGGCTTTGTGGGAACTTTTGTTTTCAGCTCATAGCTTCCATGGCACAGTCCTCCTTTTTGGACTATATTTCTCATGATCCTCAGTGTTGCACAGCCAATCCTGTCTGCTGCGGTTGATTGCCTGCTGCCAGAAGAGAAGGAAGAAGCAGGAGTGAGTGAGGGATCAAACACACAAACCACTCCGATCCTCAGTGCAGCACGGGGGGGAGAGACACCCCACAGCTGCTTTGCACTACAGGGAAGTGATGAGAGCTGGCTGAAGAACACACAGCCTGGCGCTCTTCTAAGCCAACAGAAAAGAGGCGGGGGGAAGAGCAGGAGGAGGATTCATACAGTTGGTGGGCACCCATTTACAATAATAATAATAATTATTTAATTATAATTTATGCCCTGAATGTAATAAGTAAATATAATGAGCAGATCCCTCTGATCCCTCTTGTATTGAATTGTATTTTAATTTTACTGTCTCCCTGCATTTTGTAAAATGTAGCACAAACTAGATAAAGCCCGTATAATAATATATATACTGTACAAACACATGTAGTCTATTTATCAATATTTTCACCCAAGATTCACACAACTTACACTCAAGACTCACACATTTTTCTAATTGAACCTTATGTGAAAATGTGTGAATCTTGGGTGAACACATTGATAAATGGGTCCCTATGCATTTCTCTTAGAGAATTTTAGATTCAGGCTGGGTTCACACCTATGCAAATTGGATGCAGCTTACACCTCATCCAATTCACAGGACACTTGAAAACACATTGTTTTCAATGTGTCCGGTTCAGATAGGTGCGGTGCATTCGCACTCCGCATTGCACAGAAAACGTGTGCGTTTTCTGTGCAATGCGGTGCGAATTCCCAGCCCATTATGTGCAATGGGAACGCATCTGACATGCAGATGTGTTCAGCACTGAACGGGGATCTTACCCCCTGCTCGTGGCACCTCCCCCTCCCTCCCTGGGCAGCCGATGCGCTGTGAGAACGGACAGGAGCTGCTGAACGGCCGTTCCGGTCCTTTTCACAAGCAAACAGGCTGGAATTCGCACCGTTATGGTCTGAACCCAGCCTAAAGCTTTTGAAGTGACCATAGGCACCTACAATTTGTGATAACATAAAGTATAAATGAATGACTTTTAGGAGGCTTGGGTCACAGTTTTTTAAATTGATCAGAGCAGCACTGTAAGGCATAAAGGATGATGAGCAGCCTGATGACTGTAATATGATGGTTTCCTAACCATTTTGTAACCTGCACACCAAGTATAGTGCATACCATTTTAATTTCACTGCATCCCGCTTACTGTCCACAGTTTTTACCTTTGTCACATCAACATCTACAAAGTGGAGCCTGATGACATAGAACCAAAAACATCTTCCAGTCTTTTATGTAGTTATTGGTTGACCCTTTTCATTACTCAGAACAACCACCAGAAAATAATAATATTCACATTTTATATTTGATAGGAATCTCCATTGTATTTGTAGTCAGAGTACTCAGTACCAAACTTCCCAACTTCCTGAGATGAGAAACAAGGACACCTTTGAGCAGAAAGTATGCAGGCATAAGACACACATCTGTCATGCCCCCAGTTGTGCAGAATCCGAAGAATTACTTTGCAAAAAATGATTGGTTGCACCCCCGTGTGCTTTGTTTCACCACAATTTTTCTCTTTACTTGCTTTTCAAAAAATAAAGGCAATACGTTGAGAATAACAGTTTAGTGTAGGATAAGGTTTTGCAAGTAATAATGCATTTTATTATAGAGAGTTTATGCATAAGACCACAAAGAGGGCTGAATGGGGAGGAAAGAGAAACAGAGGGATTTGGTTCCAAAATAGGAATATTAATTCTAAATCGGGGAAAGTTGGGAACTATGGAGTACTACCAGGCAACAGTATTGTTTTTCAAATATACTGCAGTTTATCATCTCCCCCATTGTTGCTGCAACATAGAAAAGAGGGCCTCTTATCTTTTACTTTTAGAAGAAGTTTTTAAATTGTGCATTTCATTTAAAACTAAATTTGCACTAACAAATCCTGCTGAATTTATGCTTCTAGTATTGCTTTCATGTAGAAAGGTAAACAAAATAAAACCTGTAGTAAAAAGTCATACATTTTCAGGAAAAATATAGATGACTTAATTAGGCTTATAACTGCAACTCCAGATTTACTAAAAAGGAATTCACAATCAGCTGGCCAGGAAGACCCCACATAAATCAGCCAAGAAGCACTTGGAAAAACTCATGTGTCTCAGTGTCAAAATATTACTTGAGCTATTTTTGTATTGGTTCATCTTTGTGATATGGTGTTGAAACATTTGAAGTATATGTATAATGTTTCTGTAATATCCCACCTTTCTTATCTCTTCCCTAAACTGTATACATTACCTCTGCGTACATTTTCCTGATAACAATTATGATGTAGACCACCCATATCTTTTCAAAGAACTTGTTTCCATTACATTTCGTTCTCGGGGAAAATTCTAATTTTCAAGCAGTGGACATGTTGTTCTTATCCAGCAGTTACTATTGTACTATGTGATTCTAACCACTTTAATAAATAATACTTATTGGCAAAAAAATTAAATTTAGTAGCCACTAGAAGTAGAGGATGATAGCTTGCCTCTTACACACAAATCTGATTTTGATATAAATACAGTTTTTGTGACTTAACTGTTTGGTTCTATGTGCAAAGCTATAGTTACCATAAAGCTGAACCCCAGTAAACAGCTAAAAACAAATGTGAAATGTTTAATCTGCCAAGGGATATAATTTCAAGAGTTAGATATTTGTTAGCTGTTGTTCAAAACCTTATATATTATATATATTTTTATATATTATATATTATATTTTTATACCTAAGCTCAACCCTTTTACTGTCACCACCATAGATACTACAGTGAGGGCTAGGACTGCCATGGTAGATGCCCTTGGGTAGAGGGGAGAGAGCTCACTGCACACGCCAGAGTGAGATCAACAATTCTAGGCCCATTGTTCATGGCTAATTCTAAACTGATGACCTTTAGGTGCATTTCTCACACAGGGAAAATATAGATTACTGAATTTTGTTACCATTTCAGGGGCAAATACAATTTTAAGGTTTGACATGTTGGCTATCTGTTTACTCGGTGCAACCACATCTTTTATAATTTACCAAACATAGAGAATTTGTTTGTGTGCCCTAAAATTAACTTTAATGTATTTTTTACTGAAATGTTGCATTTCATAAACCATTGTGGTAATATTGTTTAACATAAAAAGTTGTATTTACCACTATTTTATTCTGTAGGGTGTTGGCTCTCAGAAAATATATAATATTTTGGGGTGTAAAGATGTGTACATAGTTCTTCTTTTAATATATAGTTCCTTATTCTAATATATAAATATAAATCAATACATTTAGAAAAGTTTGTGTAAATGCTTTGCAAATCTGTATTATTCATGCCAACTTCTGCTCTCTCTGAAGTCTTTTTTATCAGGGTAAGCACCAGCTTCCAAATCTATAGGACAGTGGTCACCATGTGCTTTCATTCATTGCGCTCCAGTCATTGCCCTCCACTGGTTGAATGCCGGCTGTTCAGGGCATTTGGTAGCTGAGACTGGGACTTCCTGTATATGAAACCCCTTTGCTGGACAGCTTGGCCTTTTATACTTGGTGTAAAAATAACAGTTCTACTATCAGGATCAATGGGTAATAGAATTATGTTATAGATAGGAATCACAAAACAAATACTGCTGTGCTAATGCTATGGACTGTTTGCAGCATAGTTACGTAATTTACTTTGCACATAGTTACATTTTAAGAGTTTTTCATATTTTGCTGGGGTTCCAATTAGGCTCCAGTTTGAAATAAGACATGTGCAATAAGGTAACCAGGTCAGAAGTTCAATTTGCAGCCAATGGGTTGATTTACTTAAAGAAAATATTATAATTTTGCTCGAGAAGTTGCACTTTACAATGGGAATTTTCCTTAGAGCTTAGTGAGTAAAGCAAAACACAGTTTTTCTTTTTTTCGTTTTTTTTTTTTGCACATGATTGGGTATTCTTTGCAACAAAGTGAAGCTTCATCTTGTTCACTAAGCTCTGGGCACATTCCTTTTCCCTTGCAAAGTGAAAATTTCCCTGCAAGGTGAATACCCTATTTGCATGACCAAATCAACCCCAAACTGTGGCACTAAAAGTGTCAGAATAATTTTCATGGACAAATATGAGAAAGGTTGGATGATTTTAACTGCACTTGTGTATCCCCAAAATAGAACAAAGAGGCAATTCTCAGTACAGATAAATATATGACCAATAAAGACTTAAAGTGGTTCTAAATCTTATTTTTTTTAAAAATAAGAATAACAAACTGCTTCCCCTGGGGGCACACTTGCGTACTTGCTCCTGAGTCCTGCTGCTGAGTCCATTGACTCCCCCTCTCCCATATCACCGGATTTGATTGGCAGCAGCGGGAGACAATCACTCTCATTGCTATCAATCTGTCCAATGAGAAGAGAGACAGTGGCAGGAGCCGCTGCTTTCATGCACATCGCTGGATCGGATAGGCTCAGGTAAGGAAAAGGGGGGGTCTGGTGGGGCAACTGCAGCACAGAAGGTTTTTCACACGAATGCATTAAGGTAAAAAACCTTAAGGTTTTAGACCACTTTAACATTACAAGATGGAAATTGTCAGTGTGTTCATGTGCTACTCATTCAACCATTTATTTGATGACATTCTTAGTCCCAATATATCTTCTGGATTTGAATAGCCAGATCTTTGTGGTTTGTATTTCTGGCATGTGCATGACTTGCTTTCCTGGTGCATGAACAGCTACAGCTTAAAAAAAAAAACTTTTTTTGTTCCATCACTCTGGATTAATTTTATATTTAGTGTACACAAGCTAACCACATGTGTTTGCCAAACAAGCTGATCGATCAAATTATCTTGTTTGGGGAAACCTCTTTTAAACCCTATATCTGAAATTGTGTTAAATGGTTTTAATTATAAGCCTACAGTATAATGCAGATAAATATGAAACATGGTTTTTATGCCAAACAGCCCTAAGGATAGTCATTTTGTTTAATATGTGTCCAACACAGTATGTATATTTTGGATGCTATCAAACATGGTAATCTTATACTGGGTGTGGTAAATATATAGCAGATTTATGAGTAACAGGAGGGTGATGATGAGACAATGCATTGTAAAGATTCATATTTTGACTACAAATGAGCAGTGAAGCTTCATTAGTTGTTTAATGAATATTAGTGTTGTTTTTATTATTGACCATCGGCGGCCCATCCATAGAGGGCACACGGCCGCCGGTCCCCTGACCTACATATCATGGCGCCAGACTATGTATTCCAGTGGGAAGGTTGTGAATTTTTGAAGCACCTGATTACAGCTAGATGCTCTAATGGGCTTCAAAAAATGGTGAGACCTGTTCAATTGGCTAAACCATTAGGCAATCCTGTTGGATGCCTAGCACTTAGGAGAACCAGAGAGAAGACGCACGGTGAAGCCGCTGGAGAAGTGGACACTGATGCCGCTTCCCGCATCCCGGGAGAAGAAAGGACACCATAGCCCTAGATCAGGTAGGTGCCACAACGCCATCCTCCCAAAGGGGGGGTGATGTCAATGTCACGCTGCGATCTGCCGGAGGTGGGGGGGTGGTGGTGCCAGTGTCACGCCACGGTCTTCCGGGGGGGTTTGAGGGGGATGCTGTCAGTGCCATGCCGCCCATAGGGGGTGCTTGTTTGCCGCCCCCCAAAAGAGAAACCCACCTGATGGCCGAGGGCATGGGCTCACATTATTACTTTCACTAATGCTTGGGAAGTTCCAAACTGTTTTTGTTTCTCTTTGGAAATTGTACGCTGTATATTTCTTTCAATTTCAATAAAAATTTATTGAACAATCAAAAAAAAATTTAAAAGAAGTATTTAACTTTTTTTGTGGGGAATCTATATATATTCCACTAATATCCTTTCTCAGTAGTATTACTTTGGTAGTGGTCTTTCCTTTGTGTCTCTGCAGTAGAAAAAGCAATAGTTACCATGATACCATGCTATCAGAAAACTCCTCCAACTGATCTCCTAGCTGCACTTATCGCAGATGTGAAGAGCTTTCTTTTGGTAGAATTTAATCACCACTGTGTTTTAATTTTTTGGTAAAAAAATAAAAAGACCAAAGATTTTGAAAAAAAAAGTTTTTCTTAATTTCGGTTATAAAATATTGCAATAAAGTAATTTTTCTTCTTCACTGAAAGGCACTTATGAGGCTGCACTGATGAGACTGCACTGATGGGCACTAATGGGCACTGATGAGGCTGCACTGATGGTCACTGATGAGGCTGCTCTGATGGGCACTAATGGGCACTGATGAGGGTGCACCGATGAGATGTACTGATGGGCACTGATAAGCTGCACTGATGAAGAGGCACTGATGAGACTGCACTCATCGTAAGGCGTCACTGATGAGCACTGATAGGGGGCACTGATGGGCACTGATTGGTGGTACGGATGGGCACTGATAGGCGACACTGATGGGCACAGATATGCTGCACAGATGAGCACTAATAAGCTGCACTGATGGGCACTGATGGGGCTGCACTGATAATCAGGGCACTAATGCTCAATGCCCTGATTATCAGTGTGAATACGTGCTGTCACAGGATTCCTGGTTATTAAGTTTCCTTTCCTCACACAATGACAGTGATAAGGAAAGGAAATACTGAAGCCAGCACTGTGATTGGACACAGCTAATCACTTGGTAAAGGGCCACTGCGACTGGCCATTTACCTCAATCTGTGATCAGCTGTTTCCAAAGAACACAGTGATCACAGAGTGTGCCTGATGCCCCCTGGGGGCATGCAGGGGGGGGTGGGGTTCTGGGAGGACATCTATTGACGACCACACTGTAGCCGCCTTTTGATTAATATAAAGGATAACTAAATGTTAACAAAAAATGCAATACAGTATATTGCAGCTTACAGTCCTTAGATGTGCTCTTTTCTGTATGAACATTTTCAGCAAACACAGAAAACCTGTTGATCTTGCCATAAATGCAGTGTCTTTGTCACTCCCTACACCGGAGAATATCTTCCATCCTAGCTATCTTCTCTAACCCCCCTCCAACATGTAATAAAGAGATACGGATATGTTTGTAGTCTATGTCAGGAGAGCAATATAAAGAGTAATATTCAGCGCAGATAAAAATAAAACCAATGGATAAGCAGCTGGACACTACAAGGGAAATTCAAAACCTTGAAAGCATAAATAAAACAGTAAAAAGTGCAGCAATATATATAATTGAAGCAACAGTCGATATAAACATAATCCACAAGGCAGCAATCCTGTCACGTACCTGATGGTAGAGTCTGACTTATGCAATAGGCAACCTCTCTTACGGCCCTGGTTCCAGAACCCCTGGTAAAGCAGACAGGGAGCGCTGGAGCACAGGGGAGCATGAGGGCTGGATTTGACACAGGTGATGGTAAGATGTCGTCCAGAAGTCCGTGCTAGACTGAAGAGTAGTGATGCAGGTCGGGTCAATAACATGCGGGCAAAGCAGTACAGGAGGAACAGGCTATCAGATGGTTGGGTGCAAGCAGGGTCATTAACAGGCAGACAGGTTGAGGTTCACAGGGTTCAGACAGAAGAGTGGTCGTAGGCAAGCCGGAGGTCGGTGCAGGCAGAGTTCAAGTAGATGCGGGTTCAGGCTGGGTCACAAGTAACAGGAAGCTCAGAACGGATCACACAGAAACAGGGTAACGCTGTAGAACAGACGGCGCTGATTGCAAGGTACTGCCAGCTTAAATGGCCGCCTGGGGACCGTGCCGGCGCACACACGCGCACGCACCAGGGCACACTAGCGCGCACATGCGCGCAAATGCTACGTGCGCCCGCGCATGGGTCTCCTGCCCTGCATTTCAGAGGCGGAAGTGGTCTCCTGACAAATTCCCTCTGTGAAGTAGGTGCAGACACGTCACTCAATGTCCATATACCACCGACAACATGAGCCTCTCACCTTACTGATCCAACACGAATTTATTGTGTCAATAAATCTAATTTTAAACGGAGAGCACTAGGGCTTTCACATATCAGGAGAGCAGCCTAGAAGGACAGCCATGGCAACCTTCATAGATACAGTGGAAGAGTGACATAATCACCCAGGGACAGGAAGTGTGTTTTTTGCAGGATTACCAGAAGAAAATAAAGCAAAAGAAAACAAATACAGCCACAACACGAAGGAATAGTATAAAGCAATGCATTGCACTATTGGTTATGGATTTAAATCTGCTTTAATTTGAAGATTATTTACAAAAAATGTTGCACAGATCAGGGAGGTGCAAAAATGATTTACCCAGGGTGTGAAATATACTAGCTATACCTATTTATATTTAACACATTCTACAATTTAGTGACCCCACTAATATACTGCACACTGTTAGCATAATTACTTTTTGCAAGAGTTCCTGGGACCTGAAAATATTTTAAAGTAGAACTTTAGTCAAAAAATTAAGGCTGGCCCCTTTTGCAGCTATAGTTATGCAAGACATTAAAAACAAGTGTCTATGCCATTTAAATTACAGTAATATACTGTCTTACCCTGCTCCGCACATGCCCAGTTGTTCTCCATTTTAGGCATTTTTAGGCACTGATGAATTTTTAGAAGCCGATCTGCTGACAACCTTAAAGCTGAATTAAACCTTTATGTTTAATTTATCCTTTACAGCCAAGGAAGCTGCTTCTGTTTAATCTGCAACTGCCATGTCGCTTCACATGTGATCAGTTATGACTCCAGCCATTTGATGGTTTGACAGTTTGGTTGAGGAAACAAGCAAATGTGACAGTTAGTAATCCCAGCATTCCAGGAATGTAACTGTTTTGAAACAGCAATCGGTATGCCTTTGATATTTTCATTAGACCGTAGGCAGTGCAGGAAGGGTTCAAGGGTTAGGACAAAAAGAATTGGGCAAAGTGGGCATCCCTGTCCCGTCCCACTGCTAATGGAGAAGGCATTCGACAGGTGTCCATTGACCCGAACTCTGGCAGGTGGAGTTGTATAGAGGGACATAATGGAATTGGACATCCAGTTTTGGAGACCAATATGTCACCAGACTGCTCCCAGGCAGTCCCATGCCAGCCTGTCGAATGCCTTCTCCTCTTCAAATGATAGGAAGAATCATTTAAGTGTATGGGTAGTTATCCATGCGTGTAAATTCAGGGTTTTAATTGTGTTGTCCCTGGCTTCTCTCCCAGGGATAAAGCCAACTTGATCTTTCCCTATCAGGGAAGGTAGGAAAGGTAAAAGACAATTAACTAATATTTTGGCAAACAGGTTTACACCAACATTCAGTTAGGATATCAGCATGTACTTGATAACTGATGTAGCATCTTTCTCTTCCTTTGGCCTCAATGTGATGTGGGCCTCCAGAAATCTATGGAAGGGGAGAGTGGATGAAGTAAGAGAGTTAAAGGCCTTGAGGAAGTAGGAGGATAAAGTGTCTGAGAAGGTTTTAAAATAGACATCTGTAAACCCATCCGGGCTGGGGCTTTTACCATTTTTAAGCTGTTTGCAATTTTAAATTCGTCTTCCGAGATAGGGTTTTCTAAGTGAAGGGCATCTTCTTTATCTATAGGTTTAGGGCAGAATTTTTTGACGAAGGTCTTAATTGACGCAGGTCGATTGCCAGTTCCCATACGTCCGGCTGAGTGTTTGGGGAGATTGTATAAGTCAGAATAGTAGGTCTCAAATTGGGCCGCAATGTCTTTTGGGGTAACGTAGGACTTTCCTTTAGGATCTTTAATGGTGTGTATGTTTGTGCATGCTTTCTTAGTCTGGAGAGCTCTGGCTAGGAATTTGTGTTATATGATTTACCTCTTCATGTAAAAGTGTCCTATTCTCAGTGAGATCGTGAAATATTTGCTGTGCTTGGGATTGCTTGTGGACAAGTTCCAGGGTTTTAATCTTGTTGAGTAGGTAATTGTCTTTTGTTGGGCATTTCTCTGAGATGTTTTTAGTGCGAGGAGTTTCCCTCGTATGACACACCTATGGGCCTCCCATTGGGTAAGTGGGGCCATTTCAGGTGTATCGTTCTCTACAAAGAATTCATGTATGCTCTTATGGATATCTTTAATGTATTCTTCCGATGTCAGTAGTGAGGAGTCTAAACACCAATTTTTTGTGGAAATGTTCTTGTCTGGAAAAGTCAGGGTCATCTTAACTGGGCGGTGGTCTGACAGGGGCATCGGTTCAATGGTTGCATTGGATAGGAAAGGGAGGTCTTTCTGGGATAGGAATAGATAATCAATTCTAGAACATTTGCTGCATGGGGCAGAAAAAAAAGTAAAGTCTTTATCATTGGAATGGAGGGTATGCAATGTATCATGCAAAAGTAGATCTAGGATCTGTATCTTAATTTGCCGAATGGCTTTATATGGCCGTGATGCTGTACCAGAGAAAGTGTCTAAAATTGGGAACAAAGCAACATTAAAGTCTCCCCCAAGGATGGTCAAGCCTGAGTGAAAGTCTGCGAGGAGCTGTGAGAGGGATCTAAAAAAGCTAACTTGTGCGGAATTAGGGCTGTATATGTTGGCCAAGGTTACAGGTTGTCCTTGGATTTGGCCCTTTAGGAAGATGTATCTGCCTTCTGTGCATATAAGGGAGTCTGTGAGTTGCCAGTCAAGGTTTTTTGAGATTAGGATTGAGACCCTTTTGGTTTTTGAGAGTGAGTTAGTGGCATGGTAGAATGTAGAGAATAAATGGCTCGTAATTTTCGGGGTCTTATTCATGCGGAAGTTGGTTTCTTGTAGAAACACAATATTGGCTTTTAATTTATGCATCATATCAAAGACTTGGCTGCATTTTTCCAGGATGTTAAGACCCTTTAAGTTTAATGAGACTACTTTAAGTGGCGGGTTTGGTATTAGAGCGTATACGTGCCATAATGTGTACGTTGTTTGTCTTATATTTGCTAAGAGAAAGAGAGGTGTTGTATAATTGTCCCTCACAGGTATGAATGGGGAGGGTCTGAGGGAGAGCAGAGTCTGGGAAATTTTGGTTTCAGCAGTAATGGGGTGGTGGTGGAGACTGCGAGGAGGCAGAAAAAAAAGGGGGATAAAGGGGGGAAGAGGAAGTGGGGGAGGGGAGGGGTGAAGGGGTGGAATAGAGGGAGGATAAGAGAAAGTAGAAGAGGGAGTAATCCAGAGGTAGAGAGGTTACTGATAGCCCTCCCTAGGGATGAAAATGTATCCGGTAGGGATTGACAGGAATGAGTGCGGGGGGGGGGGGTGTCAGTGTAAAAAAGATAAGCTTAAGTATCAATCTCTAGTCCACAAGATATACTCGTAAGTCTTATTTCAGGAAGGAGCCAATACATTTTAGCAAAAGACAGAATGACTGTGGTTAAAAACTCAAGGTATTCAGGTACTTAGCTGACTCTTAAGGTCATGTAAAGGGTGTACGGAAAACTTTCTATAAATCCTAAAGAATATAACACAACAAGTTATATAAGTATAAGAACATAGAGCTATAAATCAGTCCTATATGTATCTAGATAAGGTGTATCCCCTCTTGAATGATGAGGCTAGAGACACCTTAACCAATGAAAAAATTCAAAGATAATTGCAGCATCCTATGAATAAATCTGTAATGTGTCTGTATTGAAACAACTTAAGAGAGTTATTATTCCTGTGTGTGCGATCAAGCAAATCCCTGTTTATGGTCGATTTTTAGAACTCATTGAAATATAACTTGGGTTGGGATAACCAGAGATCTTTGTATGGGCAATGCCCTGCAAGCTATGAGGAGGTGTTCTCTTATAATTTTTTGTAAGGGAGTCGATTATGCACACATAACTATCCTATTGGCTGATTCTAACTATTATGAGATTTTCCCAGTTGTTTGATTGACTGAATCTCATGAGTAGAAAATGAAATATGCGTAACAACTATCAAATATAAAGTGTTATAAAGCAATTCTGGAACATCATTGGCTATGTGGCGTCAATTATTTTTAGGTCTTAAAGAGGGGTGACATTGCATGGATATTGTGTCTAGTTAACCAAAATACGTCTAAAAAGTGTTTGCATTTAAGTGACGATTTTTCCTAAAATTAGGAATGGGGGTGGAGGAACGAGCGAAACAATCCAATTTCACTCTATGTGGAGGATGCTGGAATCCGCGCGATATCACCCTTTAGAAATGTTCTTTTAAGTAGCATCTGAAATATCAAGCGTGACATTCAATGAGCTCAGCTAAGGAAACCTCTATTATCCATAGGTCAAGGAAGTTATATGCATTAAATACCTTTAGGGGAAGTTAGGGTTGGAGGAAAGGGAAGGGGGGTGGGAGAGGGAGGGGGGGATTTGAGAGGGAGACAGGGGGGAGAGGGCAGGGGAATGGAGAGGGGAGTGGAAAAGACCAGGGAAGGATGTGAGGAGATATCTTAAGTGGGAACTCTAGCTTTAGGATTAGAAACCCGCCAATATGAGTCTCATAGTTCAGTCCTTTGCTGTGAGGTTAAGGGCAGTTGAGTTGCCTTAAATAAGCGTCTTTTACCTTCAAAACAGGTAAACCATCATTGAAGATCAACAAAGGGGGTGTCCTGAGGTAAGGCTTAGGCTTGCATTCCAGGTGAAAATGATGTCTCTTGCGGTAGTTCAGACTTCTGAGGAACAGTCTCTCATTTGGTCAGGAACACCTAATGAGAGTAATTACTGAAAAGAAGAAAAGTTTTCTCTGGTGCAGATAGTTTTACCAGATGACATTGTCTCGTGTACTACAAACAGGTAACAAAGAGGGGTTACTGTCTTGCTATGGAACAGTTGACACTGGAGTGTCTGGGAGGAAGAAAGTGAGGGGAGATGGAGGTAGCATAGTCAGATCTTTCATGGCGGGCTCGTCTGTAAGCTGGAGAAGCTGTTGGGCTGCTGACCATGGTATTCCGAGGATCGGAGGAACTCGCATTTCTTGGCAAGGCAGATCTACGACGCCATATATGGAAGTCGTCACAAACCCAGGATAGCATCTGCGGATGTGGTTCTTCTAATACGTGGAGGACAGAGGGTGCTATACCAATCTGGTATGTCAATGCAGGGAGGATTTAGTTTCTCGCAGAAGGAGGGTAGATACTCCGGCACACGCAGATTTGACCTGCGACTTTGAAAAGAGGCAGATAATCAAAGGGAAATTTCCACCTGTATTGGATCCCTTTGGTACGTAGGAGAAGAGGGCACCAGTCTCGTCTGTTCTGGAGGATAATGGGCGAGAGATCTTGGAAAAGTTTTATATCTGATCCCGGATAGAGAAGGGAGTGACGGTCTCTGGCCCTACACAGGATTTCCTCCTTCAGCTTAAAGTTGACAAGACGGTATATAACATCTCTAGGGGGGTCAGTTTCTCTGCTCCTGGGTTTTAAAGCTCTGTGTAAGCATTCGTACTTGATGGATGATTCAGGAGGTCTACCTAAGAGGTCATTAAAGATGAAAATAGTGGCCTGTGTAAGTTGGTTGTATTCAACTATTTCAGGGATACCTCTTACCCATATGTTGTGGCGGCGTCTACGGTTATCCAAATCCTCCATATGCCTTTGGATGTCTCCGATCTGAATGTTTTGGGAGTGAGAAGAGGCTTGCAATTCTTGGGTGGCCGTTTCATGGAGGATTTTTGTTTCCTCTATGTCATCCATCCGCACTGCCATCGTCTGGATATCTCTCCTGAGCTCTGTGATGGCTGTTGCAAGCGTGACTTTAATAACCTCTGTCACTGATCACAGGTCTTGCATGTTCAGTGGATGTGGTGCACAGGGTCTGTCAGCTAAGAATTGTGGTTGGGAATGATTCCTGCCTGAGGGGCTGAGGCTGGAGGAGCGCGCAGCATTCGTGTAGGCCCAATTAGAAGCCGGGGCCTCGCGTGTCTGGGAACTGGAAGATCTCCGGGATACTGTGGCTCATCTGAGATCCAGAGCCCCTGAGTGATCGGGATCTAGCTGGGGAGGAATCCCCCGAATTTTTCCCCATGTTTGCAGCAGTGGATGGCTCAGCTGGGCTTCAATGTGTATCTCTGTAGACGGAGCCCGGGAATCAAGCGTCCATTAAGGTCCAGCACCAAACCACGCCCCCCGTTATTTGTGTTTCAATTTTTTCAAATATCTTTCTTTATAGTTCTATCTTTCTTTTAGAACATGACAACATCATACTACTAATAGGTGATAGATAAAACATTACAGGTGATTGCTTTAAAAACTCATAGGTGCCTGTTCAATTTCGCTCTAAATCCCATGCAAAAAAGTTTGTTTTTATTGTTTATGATTTGGCATAAAAATCCTCAATATTACTTTGTTAGTTGAGGACTGAATGAGATCATAGAAGCTAGGATAAGGCCTTAGCACAGCTTGTCCCTAAGGTACAAACAAGAGGCGTCTCCTATTTAATCACCAAACGTGTACTGTCTGCTTTGAGAAACAATGTGATGAAGAATGTGACCCAATGTCTGAGAATTGAAGTGTTGCCAAGGAAACTGTACATTACATTCATTATCTCATACCACACACACATCTGATAAGGGGAGTTTCAAATCTTAGTGAATAAATTCTTGGTTATATACCAGAACACTGTGCAACAGGTCAACCAAAGATCTGTATATTTTTTAATAACTGAGGTATGCAGGTGCTCATTGGAGATACATTCTGATGAGGTCATAAAAAAACACACATGTAGTACTAAGCAAGTGAATATAAAAAAAGCCATTTGTGTGAATATAAATGTGTGGTCGTTTCTAGAGTTGAGCGAACACCTGGAAGTTCGGGTTCTGCTGGTCCGTCCGAACTTCGGGACAAAGTCCGGGTCCGGGTCCGGACGGAACCCGAACGATCGCACGGACAACGAACCCCATTGAAATCAATGGGGACCCGAACTTTTAGGCACAAAAATGGCTGTAGGAAAGTCCTGGAAAGCCCCAGAGGGCTGCAAAAGGAAGTAAAATGGGGGTAAGGGTAGGGCAAGTGCCCTACAAAAAAATGGGGACAGGGAAATAACTGTAAATATTTTTAAAAAAATAAAAACATAAAAAAAGCAAAAATGGAGGTGAATGTGGATCATCTTCAAACTGTGTCTGAAAAGTATTAATTAACGGTAGAAGCCATATAACTGTTCTAAAATCATCTTCAAACTAGGGCAAGTGCCCTACAAATAAATG
>BLSH010125146.1:513200-523225 GCA_018402905.1 Glandirana rugosa
TGACGACCTGCTACGACAGATACCAGGACTAGTGTCGAGTGTGTACTGACGGGTCCGACCTGTGGTCCGACGGGAACATCAACCTCTTCGCAAACCCTTTCGTCGTGAACAAAAGGTAGACTACTCCTGACTCTAGGACGTACTACCTGGTGGAGATGAAGGTTGTAAGGACCCCTTCTGTTCCTGTGTTAGTCTGTCGGCCCCACGGACGACCTCCCGTTACCTCAACAGTCTTGGACCTCTCGTGACCTGTACGACCTCGTCCCTCCTCGTTTGTGTATCCCCACGACCTACCTGCCCCCCCCCCCCCCAGTGCGTAAGCGGATTCATCTGTTTTTAGGAACGTGACTGGGACGGACAGGTCAGTGCAAGGATTTTTGTCTACTTAGGCGAATGCGTGACCCCCCCCCCCCCCGTCCATCCAGCACCCCTATGTGTTTGCTCCTCCCTGCTCCAGCATGTCCAGTGCTCTCCAGGTTCTGACAACTCCATTGCCCTCCAGCAGGCACCCCGGCTGTCTGATTGTGTCCTTGTCTTCCCCAGGAATGTTGGAAGTAGAGGTGGTCCATCATGCAGGATCTCAGTCCTCATCAGATGGAAAACAAGTGCTGCTTTCCCAAACGCTTCTCCAACTACAAGGGCAGCCTGGTGTCCAGCCTGGGCAGTCATGTGTGAGCTGTGATCAGGACCATAGACAGCATCGTCCAGCAGTTGTCTGCCCAGGATGACCAGGAGAGTGGGCTGTATGGGGGTCTTGCCAGTTTGGCATACATGCTCTACCATGTCTGCCAGTGCTCCGCATTCAGTGCTCACAGGGATACCTACCTCCGCCGAGCCAGCTCCATCATTGAGCCGTGCGTGCTGCACTATGACCAGGAGCTGGACCTGGAGACCCGAGCGTCCTTCCCTTCCTGCTGGGCGGTATGGGGGTCTATGCCGTGGCTGCAATGATCTACAAGGCAGCGGGATTGGCGGACTACACCAAGCCGCTGGACAGGTTCCAGGAGCTGGGGGATGTATGTATGCTACTCGGCTTCCTGGAATGTGGATTTGATGAACTGTTCATGGGCAGGAGCGGTTATCTGTGTGCTGTCCTGGTCCTCCTGCTGTGGGGCACAGAAGGCGGTGACGCCCCCGACTGATGTGCGCTTTAGGCCAGCACCTACCTTGCCTATAGGTAGTGCAAGCTCTGTATACAGGACAAACCTTTCTGAGCAGTAATCACCAGTGTGTGTCTTCATTGCAGCCTGATGCTTGGCAAAACTAACTTCACTTACTGCTGCAATAGTCAATTTAACTAAGTTTTTCATGCTGGATATTCCCAGAAGCCTACATTGGTGACACTAAAGAAAAGAGCTCATTATTTTTGCTGGTGTCACTAGCCTCAGTTATTATGGGGCTTTCGGCAGCAAAGACACTTTGTTGAAGGATGTTGCAAGTTACTGAGAAAACATATAGTAAGTGACATATGTATGTTATTACTAATGGCAAACTAGTTTTTTTCATATATGTTCATGTGGGTGAATCGCCATTAACTTATAGCACCACATCCCATATTACAGAACAAAATAGAAAAAGAAATATCAGGACTGTTTAGGTGCCATATACCAGATAAAACTACACAAGGGGACATATTATCCGCTAATAGTCATGACACTTTCGGTATTAATCATTGTGGCAGAGTGTTGCCCTGCCAGGGTCTAGTGAGTAGGGATGACCCAGGGTTCTCAACTGGGCAGGTTAAGGGGGCTCCAGGGGCTTTGCGCGTTTAGGAGTAAACTGGCTTTTCAGTTTCCTCAGTGTTTTTTAAAGTGCACTTCGGGATCTGGAGCCCAGGGATTTCGTAGTGATCTGGGTGAGATGGAATCCCTAATCCTGGGTCCGGGTTTTGTGACCAACCAGGAGAGGTCTAAAGGCTGCAGGAAGCAGTCTCATCTACCACGTCTGCAAGGAGGCAGAGGTGACCCACGATCGTACTGTGGCCGATCGCTTATGAGCCAGGAGGGCTACTGATCAACTGATCATTATAGCCAGGAGGGCTACTTATCATTAGAGCCAGGAGGCTGAGTCTATAATTTATGCCAGCAGCAGAAGGCTGATCCATACAATGGTGGTGAAAACCTCCTGCGAGGGAAACCCCTTTAATTGATATTTTGAACTTTCATTTAAATAAACATGGGCTATCTTGTCCTCAAACCAAGATCCTGGCTGGCGTGAACTAACTACAAATGCATTTACCACGAGAGCTAAACATCCCCATGCCACATCATATAGCTTGGGTAGCTTGGGTATTCAATGTAAACTATTCTATAGAAGTTCCCGATGGGGTCGATCAGTAAAAAGCCATCTGTGACCACAGGAGGCATATAGAAACCAGAACTGTCTAGTACCAAAGTTAACCACACAGGGGCAATAGATCCTCAAAGAGCAATTAGCATCAGCATGCAGGGGACTATACAGTCTGCATGTTATGTCCTACCCACGTGGCTCCAGTAAGTTTTTTTTCATACTAGTTTCACTTTGGGTTTGCATAATTAAAACATTGAGCATAAAACAATATTGGCATGTCAGAATATGAACCTATATGTGTTGCACAGAATGAATCTATAATGGTCTTCAGGTATATGCACATCAGTGGTAGAACTTACATAACCACTATGGGACCTGAGGAATACAGGCTTCTTGGTACTAGATCATAACCAACTTCACCCTGTTGTCATAGCCCAAACAGGCAGCTGAAACAGGTTGGTGATTGGATTGTCTGCCATAAGGCTTGGCTTATAAATAGCTTATTCAGTGCACTACTCTGTGTTTAATATCAACTGCCTATTCACATTTGCCACCGTGACCCCTATATTGTCCCCCTTGGCAGGTGAGATGTGTAACAATATTAGCATTGCAGGCAAGTGAATGATTTAATTTAGACTAACTCATTCAGCATTTGCAAATTAAAATATAAAAACTCCAACTGTGACTAGTTAGTCACCTTTACTAGTTAGTCACTGTAATGCTAAAAACTTTTTATACTCACCCAAGTAGTTTTCTTAGCTCCAAAGCCTAAAGCTGCCAAATGCTGTAGCTGCTGACTTTTAAGAAATTGATATTGAACAGTTCACTGGGTCCTGCAGCCAATTCTTCAGTGGACTTCAGCTCTCCAGCACTGCCATCTTGGATTTGGGAGCTGTCTTCCTGATGTCTCAAAGCTGACCCCCTACTGCTCACGCTTGAGGCATGGCAGTGCAGTGAGACTGGTCCTGAAAGCGGTATTAAGCCCAAAACCAAAAATGTAATATATTGCAGGTTACCAATTATTACAGCTATTTCACCTGTTGATCTGGCCAGTAGCACACCTCCTGAATTAGAGTGCCTACACTCTGAATGAAGGAGCACAGGAGTGCCACTGGACAGCAGCATTGGTAGTCTGGGGGAAAGGGAGAGTTAGATGTGCAAGCAGATTTTGAATTGAAGCCAAACTCTATCTAAAGCCCCTTTCATACAAGAGGTCCGATCTTGAAAAATGGACAGTTTTACCAGATTGGACCCTCCATTCTCCTCTATGGCCTATCAGATTTAAATAGACTTGTGTCCATTTACACCCAGCTACTTCCAGGTCCCATCCATTCCAACAAAAATAAAAACAAAAGAGGATCTGTTCCTCTCCGTCTGTTCAATTGGATTGGAGGGGAATCGGGTGTAAACGGACAGCCAGTCTGTTTACATCTGGCTGTCCATAGAGCAAAGTGGCCTATGTCTGTGTCAGCTCTGCATAAGCGGAGTGAAATTGGACCTGTCATCTGGCTGCTCCACTCAGCTCATTAGGGGATACATCCGCTAATCTGACCCGTGTGAAAGGGGCCTAACACTTTATAAGCAGTTACAGCAAACATTTTTTTCCTTTTGGGTTAAATATTTTACATAAATAAAAGCTGACCATTGTAAGCACCCCTGTCAGTGCTTGTTCTTTTGAAAAACAACAGACTTACTGGCCAGATCATCAAATGAAAACAGAAGAAATAAAGCCTAAAACAGAAAACAAATGCAGCCATCACATTTAAGAATTGGTAAGCTAAATATTTTCTTTTGGGTTTAAAAATGCTTGAAGCCTCCTGGGATTTTTGACATGTTCCAGGAGGCTGAGAGGGAAGGTAGGGAGGGGGAGGGTTGGCACACAAGTGCACACTATTCTCACTAAAGCGAGGATTTAGGATTTAAGAGTGGGTATCTGTCAAAAAAATGTACCTACTCCCTGAAAATAAGACAGCCAATGTGTGAGAGGCTAGGGAAGGAAAGGGATGAGCTGCACTTTTCTTTTTTGGGTGAAGGTCCACTTTAAAGCAGAGTCCCCCCCCCCCAGCAAAAAATTAAAAGTCAGCAGCTACACATGCTGCTCATGCACGATGCACGCTGCGCTTTCTGAATAGCCCCGCAGCAGGGGAAGGAGAAGGGGGGCCTCAGTGGCGAGATCTCTTGGAAGTGGGGATGGGTACCTGTCAAAAACAGGTACCCGCTCCCCCCCCGAAAGGTGCCAAATGTGGCTTCCAAGGGGGAAAAGAGGCATATAAGCGGAGCTTCCACTTTTGGGTGGAACTCTGCTTTAAAGAGGAAGTAAACCCAGATTGGGTTTACTTCCTCTACTTTCCCCTGTAAAGTAGATGCATAATGGACTACTATGCATCACATAGCAGCCCATTATGTGCCTCTTACCTGCAAACGAAGCCTGCGACATCCAGCGATGTCCCCTGTGCTGGCCATATCCATCTTCAGCCCCTCTTTCTTCTGGGACCGCGACTCCGGGTCTATGACTGGCCAGAGTTGCGTGACGTCACTCCCTCACATGCACGCGGGAGCCACCAGTCACGGCACGATCACAGTGAAGAAACGGCACGGAGGCCGTTTCTTCACTGCGCATGTGGTGAAATGACGTCGGTACATCTAGTACTCTGCATATCTCCTGAACCGTGCAGGTTTGGGAGATATGCAGGGCACCTACAGGTAAGCCTTATTATAGACTTACCTGTAGGTTAAAGTGGTTGTCACGAGTTGACAACCACTTTAAGAAGCTACTGGAATGAGTATTGAAACATTTTCAATTTTACAGAACAAGGTCAGTTGAATGTGACTAAGTACTAGACAACCTGCAATGGCATACCAACTCATTATATGCTAAATGGCTACCTTAGGCCCTACTGAATGCAGTGAGCATGAGCTGGCAGCTATCGATAGTTAATTGACATTATTTGAGGTGTTAGAAAATGCATCTGTTACATTTTACAAACTTTTGATTAAAAAAACTGTTTGCCATTATCTTTTGAACCCAAGACTAAGATGTCATAAATAATAACAAAATGTATTTCTTTAAAATTGAAATGTACAACCTCCAAAAGAAAAAGAACTAAACACTTTAGAACATTTGCCATCTCTAAATATGGAAGATATAATATGACACACAGTGCTTACATTTACTTTAATGTATACAGAAGATTTTCTTTTTTTTTTCCTCCTAAAGTTGAATCCAGTGACTCGTGATTGATATAGCTACTGATTATGATAATAATGTACTGCTGAATTTGGCGGAACTTCAGACATTCCTGAAATTGCAAAAGCAACATGCCTCTTCTCCAGCCTTTAATTACCAAGCAAAAGGTAATTGCTAGTTTTCAAAACAAAGTAATGCATCTCTAATGTAGCTGTAACTTTTTTTTTAAAGACAAAAATGAGGCCAATGAAATCATTGCAATAAAATGTTGAATGGATTTGGTCTTTTAATGTTAAGTAAGTTTTTATCACAATGTACAGCAGGAAAGCACTGGTATATTAACTTAACAATGGTTTATCTTTTGGTTTGGCCCAAGATCTTAAAACTATATTAAGCCTGAAAAAAATCAGAACCCAAGTAAGTTTAAAAATTAAAAAAATGCAGCTCTGGCTGCAATACTTACCTTCACCCTCGGGTAGGCGTCACCACAGTGCCCTGCACTCACATGCAATGATACAGAGAACACCACTGGAAAAAAGTAATATCCATGTAAGAATTAAGATTTAGGAATGATTAGTTCATCATGTTTGTTTCCCTGTTTGACAAAATTTAACAAGCCAACTTTTGACCACAGAAGCATTTCATTGACAAATGGGTTGATTTATTAAAGGCAAATAGACTACTCCCTTTGCAAGGGAAGTTGCACTTTGCAAGGGAATTTGTGAAGGGAAAGTGAAACTTTGCTGGGAAAATTTCCCTTGTAAAGCGCAACTTGCCCTGCATGGCTGTACTATTTGCAGAGCTTAACTAAATCATAGACAGATGAGGCAGCCACCTTGGGCACAGCACGCTATAGGTGGTAGAGAGCGAAGAATGTCCTTTCGCTGGAAAAGCTGCTGCCTGCACTCCTTCTCCACCACTTGCCTGCTATTACTGCAAATACCTGCTGTCAAAATGACAGCTGGGATCTTTTCTGCTTAGATAACAGTGGTTTTAGGGATGATCTTTGGTCTCCATATGATATCAGTTACAGTAAAACACCCCTACTAGTATTTTTTTTTATAAAATGTGTTCCTCTAATGCCTTGTTAAAGTGATACTAAAGTCTCATTTTTTTTTCTTTAAAAATAACAACCATGTTATACTTACCTGCTCTGTGAAATGGTTTTGCAGAGAGCAGCCCGCATCCTCCTCTTCTCTGGTCCCTCTTCGGTGCTCCTGGGCCCTCCTTCTTGTTTAGTGCCCCCACAGCAAGCAGCTTGCTATGGGGGCATCCGAGCCGAACCGCAGCTCTGTGTGTCCATTCAGACACGGAGCAGCAATTTGGCCTCACCCCCCCCCCCTCTCCTGATTGGCTAACTGACTTTGATTGACAGCAGCTGGAGCCAATCGCACCGCTGGTGTGTCTCAGCCAATCAGGAGGGAGAGACGGCAGCAACGTGTACATTGCTGGATAGAGAGAGAGCTCAGGTAAGTATTAGAGGGATGGGGGGGGGGGGCTGCTATGCACAGAAGGTTTTTTTTATCTTAATGCATAGAATGTATTAAGATAAATAATCTGACTTTACAACCACTATAATCAGTCAAAATTAGCTCCTCCCCTTAGCTGTTATATTTTACATATTTTAACCATTATTTTTTAACTTCTTCATTATATTAGTTTGTTAAAATGTATATTTATTATCTACAATAATATTATTATAATTTTTCTATTAACAGGCCAAATGAGAAAAAAAAACACATTTTTTTTGTTTTGTTACTTTTTTGTGTATAGGCTTCATAGAAACAAAAAAAAAAAATTTATGGTATGCGGTATTTTCACCTCAAAACAAAAAAAGTTATATGTATTCCTTCTTCTTATTGTTATTATTATTATAGAATGTATATAGTGCCAACAGTTTGCACAGTGCTTTACAACATGAGGGCAGACAGTACAGTTACAATACAATTTAATACAGGAGGAATCTTATGGTCTTATGTAATGCCAAAGCTATTGCTTAATAAAAAGGCCCAAAATGTTAAAAATTATTTGATCCATAAGCAGTATATAGGTGTAGTTAAGGTACAACTAAAGCCTTCTGTATGACAGTCTGTAAAAGTGCCAAATCCAGTTACTGGTGATGCACAAGCCTTGTAAAGTAAACAAAAATCCTTCATTACCTTCCCTTGACTGAGCCAAATTCTCCTTCATTTTTGTCTCACATGCTCCCCCTCCTAATTACTGCAGCTTACATTAAGAGGGTGTCAGCAATAAAAGGCGGTGCTGTAATTCCAGAAAGCAGTGAGCAGGACTAGGTGTAGAGGCTGTTTCTGATAAAGTCTAAGACGAAATGCGTTGGGTGGAACCTATGCACTGTGACATTCTCACATAACACAGGTCTGCAAGAATAGGTGCCTGCTAATACATCAATCCAATGTTGAGTTTCGCACTATAATTTGTGAGTAATTTTAATCATTGTTTTTTTTACCCAATTTAAGTGGTCTTCATTTCAAATTTTGTAGTGATTATTCAGGAAATGGAGAAAGGAGAGGGTCAGAACCTTATGTACACCTGGACAGTGTTGCTACCATAGCCTGTTTTGATCTGCTTATTTATTTAAGTGGCAATTGCAATACTGGTGTATGCATTTCTATTAAGGGATCAGTGTGGATGATTGATCATGATTTCCTAAAAGACTACACCTTATGTATGAGAAGTGTTTTGAACACTTTTTTGATACTGTAGGGAGTGTCAAGGACAAGTGATGCTCTGAAAATCACATCATACATTCTTTGCACTTTTTACACATTATATTTTGCACACTATTGTGGCATGGCTAGCTATCAGAAATTGGATGATTATTTTGGATTCTACACTTTACGAAATTGGACACCACTGATTGTATTGACATACATGAAATAATAGATGCTATTGTCCATACACACTGTTTTGTAGCTCAGTATCTCACAAAAGTGAGCACACCCCTCACATTTTTGTAAATATTTTATTACATCTTTCCATGTGACAACACTGAAGAAATGACACTTTGCTACAATGTAAAGTAGTGAGTGTACAGCTTGTATAACAGTGTAAATGTGTTGTCCCCTCAAAATAACTCAACACACAACCATTAATGTCTAAACTGCTGGCAACAAAAATGAGTACACCCCTAAGTGAATATGTCCAAATTGAGCCCAAAGTGTCGATTTTTGTGTGGCCACCATTATTTTCCAACACTGCCTTAACCCTCTTGGGCATTGAGTTCACCATAACTTCACAGGTTGCCACTGGAGTCCTCTTCCACACCTCCATGATGACATCACGGAGCTGGTGGATGTTAGAGACCTTGCGCTCCTCCACCTTCTGTTTGAGGATGCCCCTCAGATGCTCAATAGGGTTTAGGTCTGGAGACATGCTTCATGCTTAGCCAGTCCCTCACTATTACCCTCAGCTTCTTTAGCAAGGGAGTGGTCACCTTGGAGGTGTGTTATCATGTTGGAATACTGCCCTGCGGCCCAGTCTCTGAAGGGAGGGGATCATGCTGTGCTTCAGTTATATCACAGTACATGTTGGTATGCATGGTTCCCTCAATGAGCTGTAGCTCCCCCAGTGTCGGCAGCACTCATGCAGCCCCAGACCATGACACTCCCACCACCATGATTGACTTTAGGCAAGACACACTTGTCTTTGTACTCCTCACCTGGTTGCCCCCACACATGCTTGTCACCATCTGAACCAAATAAGTTTATCTTGGTCTCTTCAGACCACAGGACATGGTTCCAGTAATCCTTGACCTCAGTCTGCTTGTCTTTGGCAAACTGTTTGCAGGCTTTCTTGTGCATCGTCTTTAGAAGAGGCTTCCTTCTTGGATGACAGCCATGCAGACCATTTTAATGCAGTGTGCAGCATATGGTCTGAGCACTGACAGGCTGACCCCCCATCCCTTGAACCTTTGCAGCAATGCTGACAGCACTCATACCTCTATTTCCCAAAGACAACCAAACCTCTGGATTTGACGCTGAGCATGTGCACTCAACTTCTTTGGTCGACCATGGCAAGGCCTGTTCTGAGTGGAACCTGTCCTTTTAAACTGAGTGTGTGGTCTTGGCCACCATGCTGCAGCTCAGTTTCAGGGTCTTGGTAATCTTCTTATAGCCTAGACCATCTTTATGTAGAGCAATAATTCTTTTTTTCAGAGAGTTCTTTGCTATGAGGTGCCATTTTGAACTTCCAGTGACCAGTATGAGGGAGTGAGAGCGATAACAACAAATTTAACACACCTGCTCCCCATTCAAACCTGAGACCTTGTAACACTACTGAGTCACATGAGATAGGGAAGGGAAAATGGCTAATTGGGCCCAATTTTAGACATTAATGGCTGTGTTGAGTTATTTAGGAGGGGACAGCAAATTTACACTGTTATACAAGCTGTACACTCACTACTTTAAATTGTAGCAAAGTGCTGCCACATGAAAATATATAATAAAATATTTACAAAAATGTGAGGGGTGTACTCACTTTTGTGAGATACTGTATATATATATATATATATAGCTATATATATATATTA
>BLSH010125146.1:523236-567176 GCA_018402905.1 Glandirana rugosa
TACACTTGGGTCGGACTTCTGAATTTCTGGGGAGTACACACATATTAAATATAAATATATATATACACACACATACACACACATGAGGGGTCTTCAAGTCTTCAGGCTGGGTTCACATATGAACCGCATGCAGCTCACAGCAGGGGTCCGGTGAGTCCTGGTTCACCGTTTCAGGTCCGATTTCAGCCTGGATTGGGCCTGAATTCGGACCTGAAACTGACCGATTTCAGCCTGGATTGGGCCTGAATTCGGACCTGAAACGGACCAAAAGTCGCACAGTGTTTTTGTGAAAAACGCACCGGACCTGTTGCGGAGATATATGTACCGGCTCAATAGAGAACCGGTCAAAATCTCCTGCTATTGCGAATTGGGTGCGGGGAACCCACATCCAATTCTCAATGGTGTGAACCCAGCCTCAAAAAGTTTCCGCACTTTTTTAGATTTAATAGAGTTAAAAAAAGTGCAGTAACTTTTTGAAGAACTCATAGACTGTGTATATATATATATATTATTTTGCGTGTTATATAGATGGTTTATTTCCTTTTTAGCGATACAATTGGAGGTAATGTCAGTTTGCTGCACTTTATATACATTAGTTTGTATTTAAATTACATACATACATACCCTTGAGATATTTACAGCAGAATATTTATGTGTTTCGGGATTTTATCAATAGAAGTGCAGAATACATTTTCATTTTATTTTCTGTTAAAATTTTACTTTGGAAATATAGAAGGGGGTCGCATTTTGGCTTCTTTGTCTAGGTGCTAAAGGACCCTGTCTGAGCATTCTCCACTTTCACCCATTTAAACTACCTAGCCTAATATTTATTCACTCTTCCTCATGTGTATGTAGTTACATTTTGTGGTGCATTATAACATACACAGAACCAATTACATCAACCTTACACTCTAAAAGAAGTAATTATGTAATGTCCCTAACACTCATAAAAGCTTACACATATGCACATAAGCTGTTAAAAATCTAGCTATTTGATCCCACAGTGATTTGGGTGTATATAAAAGAGAGAACAAAACATCCAAATATGTGAACAGAGACATGAAATTCCCCCACAAAAGGATTTTAGGGATTATTACACAGTATCCCAGTATTTTTAATCATTATAAAATGTACCTCTACCCATAACATTTTTCTTTTCTGTCCATTGAGGGACACAGGATTTTGTTCCCTTTACATACTATACTGCTGCCTTCAGAAGGATTGGGCATTTTCCAGATAGCAAGGATAATTTGCCACAGATTTGTGGTAGTGTTGAATTCATTGTATGTCTGTTAGCTTGCTGGACATTTTCACTGGCAAGTTGTACACTTGCAGAACACTTGAAGCACAAGTTCTAGTTGATACTTTTCTAATTTGTAGCAAATGTAGGTGTCAAGTCTCTAGCAAGAGCAAAGTTGCAGTGGTGAGCCTACAGCAAGAGCTCTGCAAGTCACAGTAACCCCTGTGGCGAGATGACTATTGCACAACATAATTGAACCAGAACTTGCAGCAGACTTGCAGAATGTTTGCAAAGAAAGTTGATTTGGAGTCTTGCAATGCAAACTTGCTGCAATTGTGCAACAAACTTGTAAAGCCTGGCAAGTCTAGCAATAGCTTAGCAAGTCATTTTCAAACTTACAGCTCAATTGCTTGCTATCTGAGTTGCAAACAAAAACCTGTAAGTCAGGGCAGGGTAACCCCCTACTACCAGCATGTTCCAGGAGGATGAACATCTTTTCTTAAGCTCTGCTGTGTAAAAGAGCAAACTTTTCTTCAATTTGTTTTTCAATCAAGACTCTACTTTACACTGCTGCTTGAGCTGGTCCCTTCCATTGCAGCTACCTGGTGTGGCCATCCTCAGCCTGGCTTTTGTGAGTTTTGCTGGACTGGACATTATGAAGATAGCCTGGAAGTTCAGGCACTGGGTTTTGCATACGTAACTTTCAAGATTCTGTTCTGGTAACAACTAATTCTCAGTTTGCTTGACAGGTCCAGAGCCATTTGTGCTGCCTCACCACTTGCCCTATCCCTAAAGACTCACTTTGTAAGTGGGCCAGATACTGGAAGCTTCCTCAAGTACTGCAGGGCACCTTTAAAATCCCTGCTTTCCACCATTTTCCAAGGAATTTTGAGCTTCAGTTTGTTCCTGCTGCCTGCCTTCCAGGCAATTTGGTCACCTCCAGCCATCCAGCCATTGTGTGCCACCAACTGTTTGGGATTTGTGAGTAGCTAAGGCCTTGCTTGGTACCCCGGGCCTTATGTTGCCTTGCCACCACACAGTGGCAAAATGTCTGATTCTAGAAGGGGGGGCATTCCCACTGTCCCAAGTGCCCCCAGCTCAAACTCTACTAATAGCTCCAGAGCTGCTTGCAGAGTGCCTAATGATATAGTCAATTTCTGAAGCCTGGAATCTTTTGTCCTCTGCTCTCATAGTCTCCTGTGTGTACACATGTGGGCGCTTTAGTAAAGATGCGCTGGACTGCAGAACCCGCATCTAAAGCATCTGACTTGCATGGCCTTTGAGGGACAATGTCTCTGAATTCCATTATCAAGGATGCTACTGGTGTCAATAGTACTCATCTTCCTCAATGGATGACTAAGGAATGGACTGCAAAGTTTTACCACTCTCTACTGGTTACCATCCATCTAGAGCCCCCAAGTTTGGCTCCCGGTCTACCTGCAAGGTGTGTGGATAAAATTCCACCAAATTCTCAAACAAACCTAGATGCATGCAGGTAGAAAAGTAGAAAAGAGTTTATAGAGTCAATGAATTGGGAATCTGGATTAGAGTACTTTGGAAGAACCTATTATACTAGTTTTCTGAGTTGTTAAAGTGAAAATATAGTCTGATAAATTATTGAGATATATGTGTAAAAGAGGTCAACTTGATGTAAAGGAAAATTGTTGCTAGCAACAGGATCACCAGTGTGCCCTGGGCCTAGGTTCTGATGGTGCTTTACTACTATTTTTCACAGTGGGGTTGTTTTACTAAATATAAACTGTTCACTTAGCAATGTGAATATTCAATTTGGAAATTGAATGTTCGCTTTTCAAAGTAAATGCAAAATACCTGGGTTCTGGGCATCCATCCCTGAACGCGTACAGCACTGAATGTGAGTACCACATGGTACAGCGCGCAACCCCACTCTGCCGTAGCTTATGATTGCCATGGACTTTGACAGGCTGTAGGTAGTGGGGCTGGATGCTCCACCTATGCCTCTCAGGTGCACTAAAATGCTGGGATTGGATACACGCCGCTAAATGCTTAGTGTGCATGTGTCCTTAGATATAGTGGCTTAATTTCTTTTTTCACCCATTTTTTCCTTTATTTTCACTTAGTGATACTGCCAGCAGCACACCTTCTGTCTCGGTGACATAACGTTCTTTGTATTGTATCTATAAAGGAGCGCCATTGTCACACTAGGACAAGGTGTGTGTTAGGGCTACAGAGAATTTCCCCTCTCCTCATCTTAATAACATATGGGGGAGATCAGCCAATCAACTTCTATCTTTAATTTAGTTTAACTGAACAGGCTGAAAACAGATGCTGATTGGTTGTCATGCACATTTGCCAGCGACTCTGTCTACTGCAGATTTTATAAATGTCCCTCATTATACTTTCCCTTTAATGTTTTAGAAAATGAAATGTCAGTGCTGGTGAGATTGCTTGTATGTAGGAGGTAAGAGAGTTAGGGGTTCCTATAATGGCTGTACTATGGGGTCCTTTAATTTATAATGTTGTTCTGTACTGTAAGTTTTGTGTGTGTTCTTTTTTCGGTCATGTGAAGTAATACAATACAATAAAATCTTACTAGTAATTATAAGGCAACTTTATGCATAGCTACCAATGTGCCTCCTTATTTTATAACAATCTACGTTTCTGCAACCAAATCATAAAAAAAAAATATTCATGCATTAAAGTGTTAATAGTTGTTTTGAAATATTACAAAAATTTTTCTGACGATAGATCTTACTGGTATATAGTTGAAAACAATGTGCACTATAATATGTCATGTTTTTCTTACTTCCAAAGAACTTTTAAGAATGATAATTCAAGCACTTCAGTTACAGTCTGATAACATTTAGGGCTTTGTATAACTTTGAGAAAAATAGATTGTTATGCATGGTCATATGTTTTGTATGTGGCAAACTGACTGTACTTTCAATCACCCACATAAATGTTTTAATACTGGTGAGACAGGATCAAAGGTGCTTCTCTTTAAAAGCTGTGCCGCTTGAGCTCAAATTGCTGTGTTGAAAGGTTCTTTGAACATGATTAAGATTGTATGCTTTAATTATCCTTTTAAAATGCAAGAAAATAGCAACAAAGGCTATGACATTTCAGGAGCACAAAGCTTATGTATATGATGGCAAAGTGGCAAGTATAAAATAAGGCAATATGTTTCTGTGCATTCAACTTTGGACAACTCCATGCAAAATATTAAACGAAGATCAGTGGAGAAGTTGGAGGTCATTGTTGTGAATAACTTGCTATTATCTTCATGTCTCGGATTCCCTAGCCATACTCTTGAAAATCCATTTGGTGCAATTCATAGGACATCTAGGGGCTTGTTACCTTGTGAAATTATATTAAGGTATAAAGGATATTCTGGATAAATCTTTAAACATATATTCCACCCTTCCTCAAGTTAAGGTGAACCAGGGCTGGTCATGTTAATGCTCATCTGACCATAAATCTAAATATAACATAAAGTATAAGTGGAGAAATACATTTAAAATACTGTCTTAGATCTGGAACCATAATATCTTCTTTCACATCTATATGATTGTCTCCCTGGTTCAGTATGTACTGTATGTAAAGCAGAGGTCCACCGAAAAGTGCAAGCTCCGCTTGTTTGTACCCTTCCCCCCTCCACTGCCACATTTGGCACTTTTTGAGGGGAAGGGGATGGCGGATACCTGTCAAAACCAGGTACTTGCTCCCACCTCTGAGTAAGGTCACCGCACCGAATTTCCAGCCCCTCCGTCTTCCCCACGGGGTCCTAGAAGACAGTGGGACCATTCAGAAGGCACAGCGCTGCGCGACTCTGCATAGCTTGACTCCCTGTTTCCCTTAGTAAGATTGCCAGTGCCTGCACACAAAGCCGATTAACAAATTGGCTAAGGGTACCGACATTGCGGGATACCTGGACAGGTAAATGTCCTTATATTAAAAGTCAGTAGCTACAGTATTTGGAGCTGCCAACTTTTAATTTTTTAAATACAGGCTGGAACTCCACTTTATTAGCTTACCAAATGCTGGTACTTCAATGTGTATATGACTGAGCAGGTGCATACACATTTTTTGGTTTGCAGACAAAGAACTTTGCTATGTCATACTTACTATTAGTTCTTTAGTGGCATCAGCCTGATACCAGTTATAGGGTTCAGTAAATGTAAAACTGGGTAAACTACCTATTTTTTCCTCTGTTTTCCTGTGCCAGACTTATTATCTGTACCATTACTTTTTTTTTTTACTGCTTATTAAAGCGTTTGTTACCCGAACACTTTATATTCCTGATACAGTATCTCACAAAAGTGAGTACACCCTTCACATTTTTGTAAATATTGTATTATATCTTTTCATGTGACAACAGTGAAGAAATGACACTTTGCTATGTAAAGTAGTGAGCGTACAGCTTGTATAACAGTGTAAATTTGCTGTCCTCTCAAAATAATTCAACACACAGTCATTAATGTCAAAACTGCTGGCAACAAAAGTGAGTACACCCCTAAGTGAAAATGTCTAAATTGGGACCAATTGGCCATTTTCCGCCCCAGTGTCATGTGACTCATTAGTGTTACAAGGTCTCAGGTGTGAATGGGGAGCAGGTGTGTTAAATTTGATGTTATCACTCTCACTCTTTCATACTGGTCACTGGAAGTTCAACATGACACCTCATGGCAAAGAATTCTCTGAGGATCTGAAAAAAAAGAATTTTTGCTTTTGAGAAAGATGGCCTAGGCTATAATAAGATTGCCAAGACCCTGAAACTGAGCTGCAGCACGGTGGCCAAGACCATACAGTGGTTTAACAGGACAGGTTCCACTCAGAACAGGCCTTGCCATGGTCGACCAAGGAAGTTGAGTGCACGTGCTCAGCGTCATATCCAGAGGTTGTCTTTGGGAAATAGATGTATGAGTGCTACCAGCATTGCTGCAGAGGTTGAAGGGGGGGGTCAGCCTGTCAAAGCTCAGACCATTCGCCGCACACTGCATCTAACTGGTCTGCATGGCTGTCATCCCAGAAGGAAGCCTCTTCTAAAGATGATGCACAAGAAAGCCCGCAAACAGTTTGCTGAAGAGAAGCAGACTAAGGACATGGATTACTGGAACCATGTCCTGTGGTCTGATGAGACCAAGATAAACTTGGTGTCAAGTGTGTATGGTGGCAACCAGGTGAGGAGTACAAAGACAGGTGTGTCTTGCCTACAGTCAAGCATGGTGGTGGGAGTTCCACGGTCTGGGGCTGCATGAGTGCTGCCGGCACTCAGGAGCTACAGTTCAATGAAGGAACCATGAATGCCAACATGTACTGTGACATACTGAAGCACAGCATGATCCCCTCCCTTCAGAAACTGGGCTGCAGTATTTCAGCTTGATAACGGCCCCAAACACACCTCCAAGACGAGCACTGCCTTGCTAAAGAAGCTGAGGGTAAAGGTGATGGAGTGGCCAAGCATGTCTCCAGACCTAAACCCTATTGAGCATCTGTGGGGCATCCTCAAATGGAAGGTGAAGGAGCGCAAGGTCTCTGACATCCACCAGGTCTGTGATGACAGGTGAGCAAAACATTATATATTGCATCTTACCAATCCCTGTGGTGGTTGCATTGCTTTTCTTTTTTTCAGGCATTTTCCCCTTATTTTCACCTTGTAATCCTGCAAGTAAAATATTCATTGTCCTAGGGCAGCGATGGTGACCCTTGGCGCCCCAGATGTTTGGAACTACATTTCCCATGATGCTCAACTACACTGCAGAGTGCATGAGCATCATGGGAAATGTAGTTCCAAAACATGCATGCCATGGGTGCCAAGGTTTGCCATCACTGTCCTAGGGTAACAACATTCACTATAATTTAACTATAGACAAGCACCTTAGGCTGCTTGCTATTTTTTGGAACTTCCCATAACATTCAGGAGAGATATTATGTATTCCAAAAAGGTAAACTGGATAGGGCTGTTAACACTGCTTGGGATTTCAGCACAGCAGAGGAAGCGTGCACAGTAAATTGCAAGCTGGGTTTGTGGCATGATCAACACATATTATTTACAGAAAAGGAGAAATTGCACTCTGATTACTCAGCTCAGTAAATTTGTATTTAGCCATAACAGCAGCACATTCCCTCCCTGCCAGAGACTGTCCTGCTCTGACATGTTTCAACCTTATGGGCTTAGTGTAGTCTATTAAAGGGTGAAACATGCCAGAGAGGGGTGGTCTCCTGGTGGGGATGAACTGTGTTGAAATCATCAGTGCATGGCTTCTCTTTTTCTCTATCTTCACAGAGCAAGGACTGACTCCATAAATCTAGCCATAGATGAGTAGTTTTTTTTTTCATTCAGCCAGTGGGCTTATTAAAAAAAAACAGATATCACCATCCACACAAATGAGATGGATGGAGAAACCCCCCCCCCCTCCCTTCTTCCTGGGACCCGGCACTGTCAAAATACACTGATGCATAGGTTAATGGAAGGTGAAGGGCGCTTCTGGATCACCGCTGTGGCACAGAGAATCGTCCCAAAGGAAAAGGTGAGCTGATTTAAGGAGAGTTTAGGCACCAGAGCAGCACTCCCAATGAGCAGCAGCAGACTCTAGAGAAAACAGGGTAAACACAAAGAAGGCGTCTCTAAGTGCAGTATAAACAATTTTATTACAGCCAAAGGGTTAGAAACACTTACTAGAAAGAGGTAATTGACCACTTTCTAGTAAGTGTTTTTGACCCTTTGGCTGTAATAAAATTGTTTATACTGCACTTAGAGGCGCCTTCTTTGTGTTTACCCTGAATTGCATAGGTAGTGTTTATTAGCACCAATCTAGGGAGCCTGCTTTAAAAAAATTGACCTCACCTTTCTACCCTTTTATATAAATATTTTCAGCCCCTAAAAGCACCATACACCTTACTCTTATTCTCATTTACTTGCTTGTGTTGTACTTGTGTGATATGACACCCCTGGTGTTTTAAAGCTGCACAGGACCCCTTTATTAATCACTTCCTTACTGGGCACTTAAACCCCCCTCCTGCCCAGACCAATTTTTGGCTTTCAGCAATGTCGCTCTTTGAATGACAATTGCGCAGTCGTGCGGCATTGTACCCAAATAAAATTTGCGTCCTTTTTTTCCCACAAATAGAGCTTTCTTTTGGTGGTATCATCACCTCTGCATCATTTCTGATCGCCGCTATAAACAAAAAATGAGCGACAATTTTGCAAAAAAGAACAATATATTTTACTTTTTGCTAAAGTACAAATCCATTAAAAAAAATTATTCATCAGTTTTGCAATCGCAAAAATCGCAAATCGCAAAAATCGCAATCGGCGTATATTGATAAGTTATCGCGTCTACAAACTGGGAATTGATTTATGGCGTTTTTATTTTTTTTTTTTTTTACTAGTAATGGCGGCGATCTGTGATTTTTATCGGGACTGCGATATTGCCGCAGAAATGACGGACATTTTTTACACATTTTTGGGACCAATGACATTTATACAGCAATCAGAAATTTAAATATCCACTGATTACTGTGTAAATGTCATTGGCAGTGAAGGGTTTAACCTGCAGGGGGCAGTGAAGGGGTTAAATATGTTCCCTGGGTGTGATCTAACTGCGGGGGGGGGGTGGGCTGGTTGGGACATAACAGATATAACTGATCCCAGTGACAGGGATCAGTAGATCTGTCATGTCCCCTGTCACAGAACGGGGAACCGCCGTGTTTACATTGGTGGTTCCCCATTCTGAGGCTGCTAAAAGAGATCGGCGGGTCTCCAGTGGACATCGAGTCCGCCTGACCCACGGGCACGCTCGCGCAGCATTTCAGATCCGCGCTGGAGCCGTACTTCGGCAATAGCGCGGATCTGTAGGGGTTAAGGTAACAAAGAGCACAAGCTAGGCCAGTGGGATACTGCGCAGGATGTACTTTGTGTATACAGTTCTCTGGGTGCCCTTTTCACTGTCTAGGTAACAGAAACTGGCCAGTAGCACTGTCTTCCCAGGCTGCAGAAGACTGCAGTAGTGTGATGTCCTCATCTGGGGGACAGAAAAAATACCTGTCAGCGGCGGGCCCCAACAGCAATGCTGGATATCCATTCTCCACTCCAGGAGGGGGTTCCGGCAAGGGACACCTAATGGTGGGCTCTATGGAATGAAAATCAGCTTTGAAGGATTTTTCTTGCTTGTTGTTTGAAGTGGGTGGGGGTGTTAGTGGTAAAGAGTACAATGGATGACAGAAATACATATGCTGTAAAACAGCTCCAATATTTGTACAACGTATATCAGTTGTGTGGAGTTCAGCTTTGAATAATTTCTGTATAAAGCAATAATTACAAGTCACCATACATCTCTGCCTTAGCATTAAAATTAAAAGAAAGAAAAAACATTTCACAAGGGCTTCAGTTCTTTGCCAAATAAATTTAAGGCTTTGCATAGCAGAAAACACGGGGGGTAGACAAAAAAGCCTTGGTAAATCTGATATAGTTTCAGGTATAAACCTGGCTTACTGGAATTGCAACCAGTTGAAAAAAATAATTATAATTCTTGGGCAGCTCACCAATTTGTGCAGATGTTATGGAGATCTAATCAGAATGCATAAGGAAATATGCATTTCAAACGTTGCTTCAATAAAGTAAAATCCCTGGTATTAGGCCAGATATATCTTAGGGAGGGGGTCATCAGAAACCAACTTAGAAACTTTCTGTGTCTCATGAAAAGCAACTTTGTTTTCTGATTTAAGGAAGAAGAGGTTCTCTAATGTGTTACCTCAAGCATAGAAAACTGCCATAAACTTTTTGATAAAATTCATAGTGTGTAAACAAAATATACAGAGTTCAAAGTTGAGAATCAGGACCTCCTCCAAAAACGAGAGCTTACTGTGACTTTTTAATGAATAACAGCCATTGCAATAATTGCACAATGACCTCATCAATTGTAATGTAATTGTAAAGTCTCGTGCAAAATTACTGTAAAACAGCATAACCTATGGCAAACATGTCAAGTGGGGTTTTTTGGGTCACAGCTACTTTACCCATTTAAATTAAATGAAGCCAACTGTGCTCCTGCATTCACACCCTGTCACATATGCATCTGTTGCAAACCATAAGAAGTTATGTACTTATGCTGGAGGGAGTATACGTACACAGAAAGTGGTTGAAAAGAGTCTAGAGGATCAGCAGCAGTGAGGTGTAACAAAGACAGAAAACAGGTAAAAAAAGCATTTTACAAGAAAAAAGGAAATTGTTTATGTTGCAATCTAAATATGATTCATGGAGAGCTTAAAATTTAATAAATGAGAATATAAAAAATTACAGGTTTTCATCAGTATGATATGTTCACATATTGGGGTTTCTTACCGCACCTGGACACACAACTACCTGGAATATGTAGCATAATGGTGCAGTTTCAGATATTGCGCAGGACTTTGTGATACAAAAGACTCAAACTCTTAGATGGAGAACATTGAGTGCGCTTCAAATACAGTGCAATGGTGGGCATTATCTAAGGACAATGCATCACTACCCTAAAACTGAACTTTGAAAATGAAAGATCTTATTTGACTTTTCACTACAAAAATGTAAACTAAGTTCTGCCTACATTGAAATGTTAACTTTTCATGCAGAGCAGTTAGAATGTTGGGTATTTACATATGTTTTACTTGCATGACCATTTACCACTATGGAAAATGTGCTTTATAGAAACTGCACCAAAAATGCATGAAATTGTTTTTTTTTCAAAGTTGCCATGTTAAAGTAAAAGGGTGTGAATGTAGCCCTAGTAGAGTTACAGCATTCTTTTATGTACCTGTACTATGTAGCATACTATCATCTATGAGTTTGATCTGCCCAATCTACCACTTTTTGGGACAAAATGAATGAGTTCTTTTCTATTTTCGAATCCCGACCACGACACTACCTGCTTGGAGTTTGCATGTTCTCCCTGTGACTGCATGGGTTTCCTCTGGGCACAACCGATTCCTCCGAAACTCCAAAGACATGCTGGTAGGTTAATTGGATCCTATCTAAATTGGCCCTAGTATGTGTATGAATGAATGTGAATTAAGGCCCTTGCACATGGGTCAAAATTGTGCAGTATGGGCTGGTTCAATAGAAACCGGCCGACATTCCACCCGTGTGTACGGCAGCTAGTCCAACAGAAACCGGCCTGTTGAGCGGGCATGACTGCAAAATGTCTGCCGATTGGCATCTGATCAGCACTCTCAGCCAATGACTGAGAGCACTGGTGTGTTCTGGTGGGGGGCTGTCCCCCTGTCAGAACTCAATAGCTTAGCGGGGGAGATCTCTTTACTAACATCAGATAGTTAGCACAGCAGCTCCTCTTAAGCTCTTTTGTTTTTTTTTTTGTTTCTAACAAAAAAAAACTGCTAGTGTGAACCAGGCATTAGGGACCTCAAGCTCCTTGAGGGCAGGGCCTGATGTTAGTGTATAATATATGTGTTAAGCACTGTGTAAATCGACAGCGCTACAGAGGTACCTGTAATAAAAAAAAAATAATAAAAGGAGAAGTCCAGCCAAAGCTTGTTTGGCTGTACTTCTCCTGTGGATCACAGGAGTGCAGACCGTTTTGCACTCTTGTGACCCTTTTTCAGCAGAGAGCGGGCCCCGCTCTCTGCTGACGTTACAGAAGACAGTGTAGGCACTGCATCATCGCGACAATAAAGTCTGGATCTGCCAGGTGCCTGGACCGACAACCGGCTCTGCCTCTTAGCGAGAGTGAGAGACTGAGCCAGCCGCCAACGCCCCTTCACAGGCCAGCGCTCCAGTGAGCGAGGAGGGGGCGAAGCAGAGAGAGGTGACTGAGAGTTTGCAGCTCTCTGCTCAAGGAGCTGAGAGAACCGAGCGATCAGCAGTGTTTGATCGCTCGGTTCTCAGTGCAGAGGCGCCGGGGGACAGATGCTGAATCAGAACGATGCTACATGTATGATTATTAAAGGGAAGGCTTCCCAGAATCTGCTAATACAATACAATGGCAGTGAAAAATGTTCATTTTGTGCCCCTTTAAGGAATTTGCCTGCTCCATTACAAACTTGAGAGACACATTATATCATAATGATGGTGTCAATCTTATTTGACTTGAAACTTACACAAATTCCATGCAGGTAGCAGTCAGGGTCATAACTGAGCCAAGACCCAATGCTACAAGGCAACTTCTAGCCATGGTTTTACCTGTGCTGCATCTTAATAAAAGTTTTACAGCAAATTATAAAAGCTACCACTGCACAGCTACATGTACTTTAATTCCTTAGTGGCAGATTTAAAACAGTGCACTTGCATAGGTGAATTCTTCATAGTTGATGACTTCTCTGAAATTAATGGATGTTTTGTTTTTAGAAACTGATTAGGAACATTGATTTCAAGAGTGTGATATCAGCTTGGATGCCATGAACAATGTATGGCTTTAACAGCTTTGATGTTAACTTAATGCTAAATTCTGAATTTGCTTGTCTAAATGATTTGTCATCTGAATGCTCTGGTGATACTGTTACACGTTTATGTGTCACGTACAGCATTTTAGAACCGTGAAAACTAGAAAGTTCTAAACAAGTACAGGAAAGACATATGGACCATGCTTTATAACGTTTCCTACACTAAAGCAAATGTGGCAAAATCTGCAAAGACATATGCACACTCAGTCATGTATCATTTGTCTGACCATAAAAATGATGTAAGAAAATTAATTTTATAGTGGATGAGTCAGTTCTTATTAAGTTACAAAATTGTGTTCACTTGAAAGATATCTGATCGGCTCCAAACTGTAAAAAATATTAAAGTGAAACTATAGGTAAAACTTTTTTTTTCATTTTGGCTATAGTAAGGGAGAGTTATAACTCCTGTTTTTTTGTCATCTACAGTATGTCCCATTGGGGAGATTTACCTTCACTTCCTATCCCATAGCCCAAACAAGAAGTAAGGCTACAATTTTCTTTTAGAGTTACCAAAATCATATAATATGAGGTCAAATCTAAACACTTTCAATTTGCATGCAATCAGACAGGCCCTTGCACTATATAGTTGAAGGTAAATCTAGATGAAATTGAATAAGTAAATTGTATAATGTACTGTATGGCCAGCTTAAGAGGAAATCCCTGCAAATTAAGGGAATCTCTTGGGGACCCGCACGTCACCAGAACTAGTGCCCCCATTGGAAGATTTCCCTTCTATTACTGTTCTAGGGACAACCCAAAATATGGATTTTTTTTCTTTACTTTCACATTTGATGATAACAGTAAAGCAGGACAAATAGAGAGGATATGTCTCCCTAATAGGGCAGAGGTAGCAATAAAAACCAGAAGGGGTTCTAATTCATCTGCACTCTGTCCAAGTTAAAAAAACAAAAAAGTTTTGCCTTTAGTTATACTTTGACCACTGTATATTTACGGTGATTCATGCAGCCACCAGTGGCCTGTGATCCCCTAATACAGAGGCAGAATGGGGAACCGCCAATGTAAACAGGATGGTTTCCTGTTCTGTCAGGGGACATGACAGAGATCTACTGTTCCCTGTAATCGAGAACAGGGAGATCTGTCATGCCCCTGCCAGCCCAGCCCCCACACAGTTAGAACACGCTGAGGGAACACATTTTACCCCTTGATTGCCCCCCTAGTGTTAACCCCTTCCCTGCCAGTGACATTTATACAGTAATCAGTGGCTATTTTTTAGCTCTGATCACTAGGGATGAGCCGAACACCCCCTGTTTCGGTTTGCACCAGAACATGCAAAAAGTTTGCGCAAACATTCAAACACCGTTAAAGTCTATGGGACCCGAACATGAAAAATCAAAAGTGCTAATTTTAAAGGCTTATATGCAATGTTATTGCCCTAAAAAGTGCACGGGGCCCCGGGTCCTGCCCTAGGGGACATGTATCAATGAAAAAAAAAAGTTTTTAAATCAATCATTTTTTTCAGGAGCAGTGATTTTAATAATGCTTAGTCTGTCTGCAAAAGGGCGCATCTATGTGAGGTGTAGAACATAGCCAGAACAAAAAAAGTGTGTGGAGTCCCCCCCAGTCCAAATCTGGATCTTCGGGTGTGGTTTGGATATTAAGGGGAACCCTTTGCCAAATTTAAAAAATTGACGTGGGGGTCCCCCTAAAATCCAAACCAGACCCTTATCCGAGCATGCAGCCCTGGCCGGTTAGGGGTGGGGGTGCTGGTGCCAGAACACTGTAACCCCTTGCAGTTACTCTTGTTGGATGGAGGAACAGGGCCTGATGTAAATTAGTTTAAAAATTGTGACGAAAGCCCCCAATCAAACAGGTGGTGAAAACTTGGGCCTTGGGTGCTGGAGGTGCCAGTAACACATTTACTCTTGTTGGACGGAGGAACAGGGCCTGATCCCCCAGTCAAACAGGCGGCGAAAATTGGGCCTTGGGTGCTGGCGGTGCCAGAACACTGTAACCCCTTGCAGTTACTCTTGTTTCACTCTGCCTTTAGCCAATCATAGCTCTCACAGCAGGCTGCCTGCTGATTGGCCAAAGCATGCAGTTCAGGGCATTCCGCCGCCATTGGAATGCATTATGGGGCACGCAAAGTTCCTGCGAGCGATCCATAATGTTCGCAATGGCGTGAATGGACGAACCCCCGATGTTGGAGTCAAATATGTGTTCGACTTGAACTGGGGGGCTCATCATTACTGATCGCTGTATAAATGTCAGTGGTCCAAAAAATGTGTCAAATGTATCCGATCTGTCCGCCGCAA
Organism: Glandirana rugosa; assembly: GCA_018402905.1. Classification (NCBI taxonomy): domain Eukaryota; kingdom Metazoa; phylum Chordata; class Amphibia; order Anura; family Ranidae; genus Glandirana; species Glandirana rugosa. Next base: position 538,162 of record BLSH010125146.1, read on the forward strand.
TATTGCAGTCCCGATAAAAATCGCAGATCGCCACCATTACCAGTAAAAAAAATAATAAAAACACCATAAATCAATTCTCATAGTTTGTAGACACGATAACTTTTGCACAAACCAATCAATAAACGCTTATTGTGATTTCATTTACCAAAAATATGCAGAATACATTTTGGCCTAAACTGATTAATATTTTTTTTTTTTTGGATATGTATTATAGCAAAGTTGTTGCTCTTTGTGTGTTTATAGCGCAAAAAATAAAAACCACAGAGGTGATCAAATACCATTGTTTGTAGGGAAAGAAGGACGTCAATTTTGTTTGGGTACAACGTTGCACGACCGCACAATTGTCAGTTAAAGTGGCGCAGTGCCGAATTGCAAAAAGTGCTCAGGTCAGGAAGGGGGTAAATCCTTCTGGGGCTGAAGTGATTAACCTTTATAGTTTAATTTATGCATGTTGTAAGTTTATCACATCTTTATTGATTTAATTATTAGATAAATGGTGTATAGGTTACCCTAGAAAAATATCTATGCGAAGGATAGGCAGTCCTGGAGAGGTGGAGATGTACTTGGAAATAAATGGAAGAAATTAATGTTCAGCCAGGTGCAGCACATTTTTTTAAGGAGATAATCTAGTAGGACCTCATTAAAGAGTATATAAGGTTTGAAGAGTTAAAGCGGCTGTAAAGGCAGACGTTTTTTTTTTATCTTAATGCATTCTATGTATTAAAGAGGTTGTAAAAAAGTAAAACAAAAACAAACTTGTAAGACAAAGGCATAATGAGCTAGTATGCATAGCACACTAGCTCATTATGAAATATTTGCCTTAGAATGAAGCCTTCCAGCAGCACACCGCTGAAACGGCTGACATTTTCCCCAGAGCTTCTTCCAGGTTCCCAGGCTCCAGCACGGTGAGTGGCCGGAGCCGCGATGACGTTGCGCAAGGGCCGCCGTTCACGACACAGGGCTCAGAAGGAATGGCATCCGTGCCTGTTCCTTCAGAGCGCATGCACCAGTGATGTTACTGGCTACATGTAATGTAAATATCCCCTAAACGGTACACGTTTAGGAGATATTTACACTACCTATAGGTAAGCTTTTTTTTAGGCTTACCTATAGGTAAATGTCTGCAGAGGAAGTTTACTTCCTCTTTAAGATAAAAAGCAATCTGTGTGCAGCAGCCCCCCCTCAGCCCCCCTAATACTTACCTGAGGTCCATCCAGCAATGTAGCAGGAGCGTCTCAGCTTCCCAAGACTCCCCTCCTCATTGGCTGAGACAGCAGCGCAGTGCCATTAGCTCCCACTGCTGTCAATCAAAGCCAGTCAGTCAATGAGGAGAGAAAGGGGGCAGGGCCAGGCCATGGCCCTATGTCTGAATGGACACACAGAGCTGTTGCTCAGCTCGGGTGCCCCCATAGCAAGTTGCTAGCTGTGGGGGCACTTAACAGGAGGGTGGGGCCAGGAGCACCGAAGAGGGACCTGAGAAGAAGAAGATCTGGGCTGCTCTGTGCAAAACCACTGCACAGAGCAGGTAAGTATAATATGTTTATTATTTTTAACTAAAAACCCAAGACTTTAGTATCACTTTAAGGGGCCAGTACTAAGTAACAAAGAGTTCAGGGGTTAGTAATATGTAACGCAGGGTTCAGTGTTCAATAGTAAGCAACACAAACGTTGATTTTTTAAAACTGGAGAATGCAAAATCTGATGCAGCTCTGCATAGAAACCAATCAGCTTACAGTTTTTTTTGTCAACCCTTAAAGTGAGTGCAAAGTCTCATTTAAAAAAACAAAAAACAAACATGTTATACTTACTTCCTCCGTGCAGTTGGTTTTGCACAGAGCAGTTTGGATCCTCCTCTTCTCGGGTCCCTCTTTGCTGCTTCTGTTCCCTCCCTCCTATCTAGTTCCCCCAAAGCCAGCAGCTTCCTATGGGGGCACCCAAGCTAAATCAGAGCTCCATATATCCAATCAGACACGGAGCCCAGACTCGGCCCTGCCTCCTCTTTTCCCTGATTGGCTGACTGACTTTGATTGACATTTACAGGAGCCAATGACGTCGCTGCTGTGTCTGAGCCATTCAGGAGGAGTGCCCTGGGTGGCTTAGACATTTGTGATATCGCTGGAGAGAAATGGGGCACAGGTAAGTAATTAGGGGGTTGCTGGGGGGCTGCTACACACAAAAGGTTTTTTATCTTAATGCATAGAATGCATTAAGATAAAAAAACTTCTGCCTTTATAACTCCTTTAATAGAACAAGCTGACATTAGACGCTGATTGGCTACACTAGATTAAAAGAGCTGATGCCTGACTGGATCCATGCAGATCAGACTGGGTTTATCCCAGGTAGAGAAGGTAAAGATAATGGGATAAGAATGTTACTTTTACTGCACAAAATGCGGAGTGAAAAATCTTCAGCCCTTCTACTGTCAATAGATACTGAAAAAGCATTTGGCAGGGTAGATTGGGGATTTATGATGGACACTTTGGAGTGCTCTCCAATCAGCTTCTAATGTCAGCTTGTTCTATTAAAGGAGTTGTAAAGGGGTGATTGGGAGCACGCACGTGGCTATATGTTTGTCTCCATTACTGCTAGGGAGGCGGGTACTTCTGAAGTGTGCAGACCAGTCACAATGTAGCCCACGCCCAGTGTTCAGTGTTGGGCAGGGTTACAGGTGACTCCTCCCTCCCCATTTTTGTTATGTGATATAAGCCTGTGGTCTTGACATGGTACACTAGGCTCTGAGGAAGAGGGCTAGGCCTCGAAAAGCATAAGCCAGCCTGCATAGGTCACCACCAGCATACGGCAGAATGGATGCGTAGCTGAAATGTGCTCTAATGCTTTTTATCTGAACTGGTTTGTGAGTATGTTTTTATGACTTTTTTAAATACATTTTTGTTACTGCGGATAATACGCTAGGCCAGTGCGCCTTTGTGTGTTCTTTGTCTGGACACTTTGGAGAACCTGGGAATTCGCCCTAAGATGGTTCAGTTGATTAAAACTTTATATAACCATCCCACTGCATCAGTAAAGGTGAAAGGGAACTTGTCACCACCCTTTGAAATGTTCAATGGAACAAGACAGGGGTGCCCGCTTTCACCCCTCTTATTTGTACTTTCATTGGAACCATTATTGGCAACCATACGAAACAGTGCAGATATAGGAGGGATAAGGATCAGAGACGAAGAACACAAGGTAGCGCCATATACTGATGATGTTCTATTCTATATATCTAAACCTAGAACAACACTCCCAAACTTGATAAAAGAGCTGAAAAAAATATGGAGAGCTTTCTAACGTAAATATCAACCCGGTAAAATCAGAGATTTTTAATATGAGTTTGCACAAGAAAGAAGAACTAGCCTTACAAAGGGATTTCCCATGTATATGGGGGAAAACAGATTTAAAATATCTTGGGATAAAACTAGCACCTGCTTTAGGGAGTATGTATCAAGCAAATACATTCCATTACTCAACGAAATTAAAACAGAAATTTAAAAAAAATATCAATACGACCACTTTCATGGATGGGAAGGATAAATATGATAAAGATGTGAAATATTACCGAAAATCTTATACAGATTTCAAATGTTCCCAATAGCTTTATCTCAGACATGCTGTATTTCAAAACATTAAAATCAATGATTCTAAAGTATATATGGCAGAATAAGAGGTCAAGAATACAGTTCTCGGTATTGATTAAAAATAAAGCACAGGGGGGATTAGGTGCACCAAATATTAAAAGGTATTATAACGCGGTGATTCTTGCAAGAATGATAGAATGGACTAATATAAAGAGTCATAAAAGTTGGGTGAAGATTAATAACACATTGAGCAATGTTCAATTAAAAAAGAATAAATGGAATGCACAAAAAATAGGGTGTTTGGTGAGGATACACACACACATTTTTTAAGACATGGGATATAATTAACAGGCCAGCAAAATGGAAATACAATTCATTACTAATTGCACTTAGGACAATTTTTTTTTTTACCAGGTAACGGGACACTTTTTGGAGAATGGATTAAGAACATGCAGATAAAAGATATAATAAAAAAGAAAAGATTTGTTCATACAATGAATTAAAACACAAATGAGAACTGAGGCTGTTGAATGAATGGAGGTATTTGCAGTTAAAGCATTTTGTGACAACATTACCACAACCAATTAGATCTGAAGAGAACTTAAATCCATTTGAAAAACTATGTAATTTACAGAGGACTCTAAAACATGGTATATCACAAATTTATAAAATACTTACAGGATTAGTGGGGCCAAAAATACCTCCATTCATTGAAAGATGGGAAAAGCAATTAGGATCACGTTTGAAGGAACAAGTAAACAAAGTACTGAGAGCTGTACATGAGTCGGCGAGCAATATAAAGACCGTAGAAATGAATTATAAATGTCTGGCAAGATGGTTTATAACTACCGTTAGAGAGAAAAAATGCCAACCAGAGAAATCTCCTTTGTGTTGGAGAGGCTGTAATCTGAAGGGCACTATGGCCCATTTGTGTTGGGATTGCCTGTAGATGCGGGAATATTGGCAGATCATACGGCAATACATAGGGGAGATTGTGGAAATGAGTAGGGATGGGTCGAACACCCCACCCCCCCATTCGGTTCGCACCAGAACATCCGAACCGACAAAAAATGAGTGCAAACATTCGAACACCGTTAAAGTCTATGGGACCCGAACATGAAAAATCAAAAGTGCTAATTTTAAAGGTTTATATGCAAGTTATTGCCGTAAAAAGTGTATGGGGACCCAGGTACTGCCCTAGGGGACATGTATCAATACAAAAAAAAGTTTCAAAATCGATAGTTTTTTCAGGAGCAGTGATTTTAATAATGCTTAAAGTGAAACAATAAAAATTAAATATTTAAATAATGTGCCTGGGGGGGGGGGTCCCTTAGTCTGCCTGTAAAATGGCGCACTTGTGTGATGTTTAGAACATAGCCAGAGCAAAATTACATTTCCAAAGGAAAAATTGTTATTTATTATCGCGGCTGTAATGTATTGCCAGTTCCCAGCAATATACAAAAAAAATCACTGAAAAAAATTGCGTGGGGCCCCCCCCCAGTCCATACTAGGCCCTTCGGGTCTGGTTTGGATTTTAAGGAGAACCCAGCGCCAGAATTTTAAAAAAAATTGACGTGGGGTCCCCCCTAAAATCCAAACCAGACCTTTATTCGAGCATGCAACCTGGCAGGCCAGGATGGGGGGAACGAGCGAGCACCTCCCTCCTGAACCGTATCAGGCTACATGCCCTCAACCTGGGGAGTATGGGTGTTTTGGGGCAGGGGGGCTCTGTGCCCCCCACTCCAAAGCACCTTGTCCCCATGTTGATGGGGACAAGAGCCTCTTCACCCACAACCCTGGGATGTGGTTGTGGGGGTCTGCGGGTGGGGGGCTTATCGGAATCTGGAAGCCCCCTTTAATAAGGGGGTGCCCAGATCCCGACCCCCCCATGTGAATTAGTATCGGGTACATCGTACCCCCACTAATTCACCAAAAGTGTCAAAAAATAAAAAAAACACAGTAGACAATTAGGGACAAGTCCTTTATTAAAAAATAAAAATTGTTACCCTGAGGCCCCGCCCTGCACTATAAATAAGATGTCAAAATAGAGCCAGCACAGACGGCGACAGCCCTCCCACGGAGGAGTAGCTGTGCGTGCTGTCGGCAGGCATGGCGGGCGGGCGATTATGGGGTGTTCGGTGGCACCAAAGTCACGCCGAACACCCCATAATGTTCTAAATTTGGGGAGTGGGCAAACAGCAAATGTTCGGCCCGAACATATGCTTCAGGCCGAAATGTTTGCCCATCCATATATAAGAGTACAATATTGCCATATTAAATAAACACAGCAAAGGGGGCAATACCTAAAAAATGGTTGAATCCAGAAAGACCCACAATAAGAGAATAGTTCAAAAGGGTGGAATAAATATATATATATATATATATATATATATATATATATATATAAAATGGAGTACCTGAGCAATAGAGAAGAAGCGTATATAGAAAGGTTTAATAGTATCTGGGAAAGATGGATTGAATTCAAGAAAACTAGAAAATACGCAGACATATGGGCTTAGTAGGTAAAAGGGGATGAGAGAGGATCAAAATGGGAGGAGGTGAAAAACGTAATGAAGCGAAAAGTATAATAGAAAAAAGGAGGGGAGAGTGGGGGGGGAGCGGAAACCTGAAGAGAGGGAAGGGGTTTTATAGGGTTGAATATTGGAAAAGGTGTTTGTTTTTGTATTGTTTGTATTTGCTAAATGTTATATATGAAAAATCAAATAAATTTTAAATATAGAAAAAAAAAAGCTGATTGGCTACCAGATTGCACAAGATTTTGCACTCTCCAGTTTTAGTAAATCAACCCTACAGAGTGCAGAGGTCAGGGGTAAGTAACAGAGAGGTTAGATGTCAAAAGAATGTAGCTCAGAGTGCAAGGGTTAGGAATAAGTAATGCAGAGTTCAGAGGTCAGCAGCATATAATGCAGAATACAGGGGTCAGTAGTATGTAACACAGAGTTCAGAGGTCAGCAGTATATAATTCACAGTAATGGTCAAGAATAAGTAACCCAGAGGTCAGAAGTAAGTAACAGAAAGTTCAGAGGTCACTAGTATGTAGTGTATATAAAATAGGAGTATATGAGTCAGTTGGTGTAATGCAGAGTTCAGATGTTAACAGCATATAATTAAAAGTGAAGGGGTTAGTAGTATGTAACACAGAACTTAGAGGTCAGGAGTAAATACTACAGAATACAGGGGACAGTATTTCTTATATTTCTTATATGCTCAGAGGTTAGTAGCATGTTATGCAGAGACAGGGGTCAGGTGTAAGTAATGAAGAGTTCAGAAATCAGTAGCACATCATGCAGAGATCAGTGGTTATGAATAAATAGCGCACAGTTCGAACGTAAGGAATAACTAACACATAATTCTCCCCATAAGCAAAATGCCCCCTTCCAGTACAAAAATCAACCTCCTTCCCTCTGTAAAATTAACTCAGCAGACTTCTGATGCAGTGGTAACCGGCAGAGCGAGGGAAGTCCTCCCAGATCTCCCCTTGGCTGTGTCATATTACACCACGGAGCTGAACAGTAGCCTATAATAACTCTTGGCTCTGCATTCAATATGGCCAAGCTGATGTGAGGTCTGAGAGGAGGCGTGGCAGGGTTAGGACATCACAGCACAGCAAGCTAAGTCATTATCTACCTATCACATGCCTGCAACCAACTTAATGATTAATCATAACCTTGTTGTGTGAAATGCATCTACCCAGACTACTTGTTGGTGTCTTGCGGTGCCACCTTGGGTTTCCTAATAAATGGCATTCGGAACTAATGTGATATGCAGCCATTTCTTCTTACCTTTCCTGCAACCAACAGGTTGCCAAGCACTGGTCTAACCTATATTTTTATTTTACAAAAAAGTTATGCAGGGCTGGATTTATAATTCAGGAGCCTGTAAGCACTGCCCATTATACACTCTATGAGTCTGTAAGCATTGTCAGTTGCATACTCTCCAATACACACAAACAGAGGCATCAACAGAGTGATAATACCACAAGCAAAGTTAGTGCTAGCAAGGATGTAGTGTTGTAAGAGGTGTAACCAATGATTAATCGACATATTATATTTGTATTTTTTATTACTGTACATTGATTAGCTCTGCATAGAAACTGGTCTGTTTTATGTAAAGGCCCAAGACAAACTTAAAAAAAATGTATTTTGTGATATAAAGTTAAAGCAACAATGGTTTCTGCACAGTCCATGTTGTCAAAGATGTCAGATGGTATGCTATGCACAGCATGGATTTGCAAAAACAGGATCCCGTCAGTCACCTTGATCTTTTCCTTTGATGGAATTATGAACCAAAGTGTTAGGAAACATAAGTATGCCTAAAATTTATGAAGCATTTCACATCTTTTAAGGTTGTGTATTTATATATAAGAAGGGAATCTGGAAGCAAAATCCCACGCTTGTATGTGCCTGCATGTAGCGTGTATAATTATTGATATGCTACACTGTCGTGTAACTTTTTAAAACTTTTTTTCACAACATCACCTTCAAAAATAATTTGCTCATTAGCAAAGTAGAAGGGAAAACTATTTTGGGCAGGTTCAGGCAAGTCAATCCATAGTGTTGAGTGTATTCCAACCCTGCCTGTTCCTTGTCAACCTTCTGACATTGCCATTTAATTAATAAAGAATAGACTTGCAATATAAGTAGATTGACCACCAAACTAATGGAAATTAAGGTAAGTTGCCCCTGGCTGAGTATTATGTGTTGTGATTGTTACTGTGCCGAAAAGATGGCTTTGGTTCAACTTTATGAGTTTGACAGGTTAATGATCCACATAGTCTATGGAAAACTACAGAAGCAAAAATGCCTGTTGTAGGATCTGCTAAATAAACTTATAAGTGGGGATGAGTCATGTAACAGAACCGCTGGAGTGCTCCCCTCAGTGCACCGCTTCCTCAAGTCTGGACCTTCAGATATCAGATATTATAGCCACATCATTTACAAGTCTAGCCGACAATAGCTTGTATAACATGGAAAATCTTTATTTAAAAACTCACACACTTACTTTTATACCTCAAAGGGGGACTCCCCCCTCCTGATCATATTACACTAACAATACAAACTGCACACAGGAATATAATTACCATAGCTAAACAACCAACATGTTCTATAAACATTAAGTACATAACTGGCCACCTGGACAATTTTGTGATTAATCAGATATCCCCACTTCAGGCCAGACTTGCAGGCTTCAATCTCAGAAGGTACAAGACACATTAACATAAGTATATACACAGAACACCTTCAGACAATATCAGGAGCCCCCAGTAGCAGACTTTCCGGGTCCTACATTGCACAGAGGCCAATGTGATCAGTTCTTTCAATTACCATGTATAGTTCAGAATCAAACAAGTCAGGAATAGTCTTTATATATTTCCTGGGAGATATTGTGGATAAATATTATTTTCCCGATCGGCTCGCGTACATTTACTGCTGCACTGTGGCAGGTAGCACGAATCTGTGTTTCTAAACGTTGATTCGCACATGCATGAGTAATGGGCGGGAGCTGCTGCTGCACACTCCATGAGTGTAGCCGTGGGCTGGCCGGACTCGATGTGACATGTATACAGTAATCAGTAATCAGTGGCTATTTTTAGATCTGATCGCTGTATAAATGTCAGTGGTTCCAAAAAAGTGTCAAAAATGTCCGATCTGTCCACCACAATATTGCAGTCCCAATAAACGCGGCAACTTTTGTGCAAACCAATCAATATATGCCTATTGTGATTTTTTTTTTTACCACAAATACGTAGAAGAATATATATAGGCCTAAACTGATGAATGAATTTGTATCTTTTTTGGACATGTATTATAGCAAAAAAAAAAAAAAATATTGTTTTTTTCTTTTCAAAATTGACGCTCTTTTTTTGCTTATAGCGCAAGAAATAAAAAATGCAGAAGTGATGAATTACCACCAAAAGAAAGCTCTATTTGTGGGGAAAAAGGACATCAATTTCGTTTGGGTACAATGTTGCACGACCGTGCAGTTGTCAGTTAAAGAGATGCAGTGCCAAATTACAAAAAGTACTCTGGTCAGGAAGGGGGTAAATCCTTCCGGAGCTGAAGTGGTTGAGTAATCCCAACCACATTTTCAGTGTCCATTAAGTAGTTGTCCATCACTTTCTTGGCCACCCTGTGCCCCTAAAAGACACAGGGTGACTTAGACACGAGAGGGGCCTGGGAAGCTGAAACAAGGATTTCCCAACTTCTTCAAGGGATACTGGGTTCTACGGGCCACCTGCACAAAGTAACTCCCGACACAAGCCATATCTGGGTTCACAGAACATGACTAAATTTTGACTACTGAATTCGACCCCCATTGAAGCCAATGGGAGCTGAATGTTAAAAAACAGTAATAGCCATTTTCTAGAATAATCTGCAAAGGATTGTCAAATAAATGGAATGGAGGGTTGCCCTAGGGAACATGTACAAAATTTTTAAAAAATTAGTTTGGTGAGGAGCAGCAATTTTAATAATGCTTTAAAGTGCATTTTTACTTTTGCAGCAAAGTTTGGATAATGCCCACTTTATATTTGTTACATGTCCTAATTCACATAGCAGAACTTAGAAATTTAACTTTAGATGCTCTATTCTGGATCCTTCCAGCAAGAAAAAATATCTAATAAAGTGTTGAAGGTGCAGAGGATGGGCTTTTGTATGTTAATGAGGACAGGCTTGGGACAAACTCACTTTAACATTAGTTAAACAAACCTTGTGGTCAGCCATGACACCTTATCCTAAGAAACATCGAAATGGTAAGAACTATTTTTTAAACATTTTTTTTAGGTATGCTGTGTGAATAGCAACATACAGGCAGCCCCTGGGTTACAAACAAGATAGGGTCTCTAGGTTTGTTCTTAAGTTGAATTTGTTTGTAAGTCAGAACAGGTACTTTTTTAAGTGTAACTTCAATCAAAAAAATTTTTTTAAGCTTCTTGGATAGCATAGGGAAGGGTTATCACCCCTGCAATTTTGCTTTTGATGTCTATGTTTCTGTTCAGAAGATTTCACCTCACTTCCCATCCCAATGATAATTGCATTTTGAAAATTTTAAGTTGTTGTGGAAACAAGGATTGGTGATAAAGCATCAGTGGAGAAACCTTTTTCCCATAATAACTCTTACAGGAGTGAATTTCCCTTCCTAGAGGTAGATTTAATCTCCCTTCCTGTTGTCTCTCTCCGTTTGTAAGTAGGAGTCGTTTGTAAGTCGGATGTGGACCGCCTGTATAACAAACATATAGGAGTTGAAAGTGCAAAATTTGGTGCAGCTCCACACAGAAACCAATCAACTTCAAGGTTTTATTGTCACAGCTTGATTGAACAAGATGAGGTTAGAAGCTGATTGGCTAGCATGCACAGCTGCACCAGTTTTTGCACTCTCCAGGTTTAGTAAATCAACCCCATAGTTGGGGTTTTCTCAGATTTGACTGCAAATGTGTAATTACTCTTTAAGTGAATTAAGTCATTAAAAATGCAAGATTCCGATTGGAAAGAAGACACTATAGGGTTGATTTACTAAAGGCAAATAGACTGTGCACTTTGCAAAGGTGCAGTTGCTCCAGAGCTTAGTAAATGAACAGAAGCTCTGCTGACTTCCATCACCCAATCACGTGCTAGCAAAAATGCTGTTCTTTTCTATTTCACTTGCACGTGATTGAGTATTCTTTGCAAAGTGAAGCTTTACCTCATTTACTAAGCTCTGGAGCAACTGCATCTGCAGAGTGCCACAGTCTATTTGCCTTTAAGAAATCAACCCCTATCTCCTCTATCATTTCTGTGTTTCATCCCTGGCACATCTTCTTCCTACCCCTCTTTTCCCTCTTTCTAACTACCCCCTTGTCTGTTCCTCACACTCCCTCCCCCTTTTTTTCTTCCTTCACACCTGATCTTGTATTCCTGACAAGCTCCCAGGTCCTTGCATTTTGTTTGTGCCCTTTCCCAAGACAGTTCAGTAAACATGTAATTTGCCTACACTGGTTTTATGTGTAGCCTCCACTGATTTCTTCCACAGAAACAGATCAGCACCACTCAACCAAGACAAATCCAGGAGCTGATTAAAACGGTGACCTGGCTCTAGTGATTCCGCACTTGCATAGCATCCAAAAGTAAGACTGAGCCGGCAACTCGGTACATTCCATAAATAAAAAACTTTATTGGCTACATGGTCAAATACAGTACATGAACTTGCACTCCAGTTGACCATGTAGCCAATAAAGTCCTTTATGTCATGTTTCCGTTTTAATCTAATTTTTGGATCTTTTTCTTTATATCAACTTTTTATATCTTGATTCCCTAATTAAAAGGCTACCCAGCCTACATGTCTCGCTATAGACATGTTTTCTTTCTTTGTTGGGCCTTTACCATTTTTTTCCCCTATTGGTCCCAAGACATTGATTAAAACTGGTACTGCTGTTGATATGCTTTTGCATTTTCTGTCCTTTTAGTGTAAGACAGTAACAGATGCACTAAAATTTTACTAGTAGTTGGATCATTCATAAATGAACAATGAGCACCTTTTGTGTGTGGCCAACTCTACTGTGCGTGCAAGGAGAAAAAGAAGAAGTGACTGTACACATAAGTGACATGTCATGGATGATTTCCTTGTGTGTTCATGTGTCAAAACACAACAAAGCAGACTGATGAATTAAGGAACTCAAAGTGATTCTGTCATTTACAAAAATGCTGTTGACATGTATAGTGCCAGAGGTCCCCGCAGCAACTTTTAGTTTCCCCTTCTGGGAAATGGCAGGCTATTGTGATAAAAGCATCAGAACTTCCTAGTGATGTTAAAACCTTTCCACCTCCTTCCACCTACAAACATCACTATTTGCCCATCAAAATGATGGTCTGGCTCACTGGACAATGTGAATGTGCGTGAGGTGGGAGGGAACCAGATAGCTTCAACACTATCATGCAGTGCAGAAGCTTTGCCCAATGAAAATATTTTGTTGCACTATAGGCCAACATTATTATCAAGATACTTTCATATTAGATGAGCAAGATATTTCAAGCTTCTAATACATTAATTATTTTTATTTAGTGTCATGACCATAAAATTAAGCCAGGTGGGAGCCTGAGATCAGGTGGAACACATAGGTGTGCTCCAGCTGCCTCAACATGTATGTTTATGTTATGTCAGGCTCTTTACAGACAACTGGCAAAAACTCAGCTTCTGTAAAGTCATTGAAGATAGCAGTGCTCCTTTTCCCAGGAATCATGCAGCAGACATTGATGACAGTAAGAACATTTTGCAACTACTGTATCACCAGCAGACATCTAAGAAAATAAAACTTAGAGGTGGGGTTACATACATTACAAGCTTGTTACAGACCATTTGCTAAATGCTTATTTCCCATCTCAGAGGGGCTTACTACTTTTTCAAATAACATGCAAAATCTGCAATCCACAACTGTCCCAAATGTTTCTGTGACACTTACCAATTAACAGAGCTACTGCTTTTTTCATAGTCAGGAGGAAACTGTCCACCTGCAGCTTGGCTGGTCAAGCACAACTTAAGAGCACCATCCCTGCTCCAACATTCTGTGCTGAATAAGGATCCTCCAAGTACCTGCCCTGCTGCCCAGTTATTCTGACACTCAGCTATCAGCCGATGTGCACTTCTCTAAAACTTAGCAGCCTCTTTAACCTCCCTGACGGTAATCCTGAGTGTGGCTCGGGGTGGATTTTCAGTACCAAGAGTGGTAACCCCGAGCCACACTCGGGATTGCATTGCTGGATCCAGGCAGCGCTACTCACCTTGTCCCCTGGATCCAGCGATGTCCCCCGCCGTGTCTGCAGGCTGTGTCCGCCGCCAGATGACTCCTGTGTGCCGGGCTCCGTTCCCTGCGAGTGTCGCGTCGCACAGGGACGAAGACCGGCGCAAAATTCAAAAAGTGAAACACACACAGCACATACAGTACACTGTAATCTTATAGATTACATTACTATATCAAATCATTTCACATGCCCTTTGTCCCTAGTGGTTTGCCCAGTGCCCTGCATGCACTTTTATATTATATATGTCATTCTTTCTGCCTGGAAACATGAGAATGTCCATGGCAACCAAAAAATGTCCCTTTATGTCAAATGTGTTTTTTGATCAGCTAGAAAACACCGATAGTAAATAAGAATGATTTGCAGAATTGAGTGATACTGATTTTTGGGGAAATTTATCATCAGAAACTGAAAGTGACGACAGCGACAATTCTGCAACTGAGCAAATTTCAGTGTTTTTGGTTTGATTACATTACTGAATACATTTTATTACTATTACGTTATTATTTTTGATAATTATTTTTAGTTATTTATTATATTATAATTTATGATTTCATTTTTCAAACTTTTTCATACCCGGGATGTCTACTAGACTGTTGTCTGGACAGATTTAAGTGAGTTATTCCTAATAATTACAGGCCTACAATATAAAACGCCAAATTTTCATGCAAAATAATTGTACCGCTTTCAGCACCAACAATCTGAAATAATCATACCGACAGGGAGGTTAAAGTACCCTCAGCCAAAGTAATTTCTACCAGCCTATCAACTGTTCCCCCCAGGAACTCTACACTGCAAGTATCTGCTGGAACCTTCAAATCTAAGCAAGCTCATGCTGAGATAGAGGTCGTCTCTGATTGCAGTGAATTGTCCCCTTTTTCTATGTGTCCTTCTTTCCTTCACAGTTGTCTATTTGGTCTGGTGTACAGACATCTATAAAAAAAAAGTGCACCATGTAACTACTGAGAGGGTTATGCTGCATTAAACCTGTCATTCACCTTCTAATTGATAGCATATGCAAGTTTCAAAAGCAGTAAAAAAGAAAAAGTAGTGGTGAAAAAATGCACTCACTGATTCAACCATATATAGTTCTTCATGGTCCATGTAATTGGAAGCATGATAGATGTGTGCCCTTTGCCTACATACTTTATGCTAATAGGTGCCCCCTTTTTCTCAGCTCAGAAAGTTGGGAGGTGTGTGAATGGGAAAGATGAGAGAAGGCAGGGAACATTTGATATCTAATAATGATTATAAAGTAGTGGTGGGTAGGGCCCAGAATTGATTTAGAGTGACAAGGACACAACATCAGAGGATTTCACCAACCATCAATTTCCAAAAATGTAGTAGTCTAATCCATGCATTTTATATAAGCTTTCTCATTGCTTCAGCAGGAGGAAACATGAACAAAACTTAACAGTTCCAAATGAAAAATCAATGAATATCTTTCTAGAAGTTTTTTGATCAAAAAAGAGTGGTCTGTGTAAATCCATAAAAGACCATGACACTAACTGCCTGGAGTTTGCATGTTCTCCTTGTGCCTGCGTGGATTTCCTCCGGGTACTCTGGTTTCTTCCCACCCTCCAAAGACATGCTGGTAGGTAAATTAGATCCTGTTTAAATTGTCCCTAGTACATGTATGATTGTGAGTTAGGGACCTTAGATTGTAAGCTCCTTGAGGGTAGGGACTGATGTGAATGTAAATATATATGTAAAGTTCTGCATAAATTGACAGCGCTATATAAGTACCTGAAATAAATAAATAAAATAATAAATAAAAGACCCTGTGGGAAAATGGTGTATGGAAAATATTGTATAATACATGCTGCACTGCATATTAGGACATTATGACACCCTTACCTATAAAATGGATCCATCAAAAGGCGCGCTGTGACCACTGACAGGCATTCTATCTGGTCTTCCTTCCGGATTTGCGGGCTCCGGACATTTGAATGGCCTAGCTACATCGACGTCACTCCTGCGCATGCATTCCGGAGTCAGGATCGCGGCACAGTTCTCTCAACAGATGGCACCATCCATTCAGAACACAGTGCGCATGTGTCGGTGACGTCACAGGCTGCTACATATGTGAACATCTCCTAAATGTTGCACGTTTGGGAGATATTAACTGTATCTACAGGCAAGCCTTATTATTGGCTTACCTGTAGGTACAAGTTAAAAAACAGAGTTTATTACCACTTAAAGTATACTGTTATACAGTATTTCAGTTCTATGTTTCTTAACTCACTGCTGGAAGAGTTAACATGATAATGCATTAGAAGAAATAAGAGTACATAATTCCATTGTGTGATAAACAGGATTAATAATGGGCTAATGATAAATGTGGAATCTCAAGGTCCTTCACAGGGCCACTTTTGTTTAAACTGTTCAGATACTTCATGACAACATGCAAGTGTAAGGCCTGTGACAGCTCTGATTTAAAGCAGGAAAAAGTGTCTTATCCTGTGTTAATCACTGCAATGGATGTCTTTGTTTGAACTGACAAATTGTGCTTATCAGAGGAGTCGTAAATTATAGCATGTAAGGGGTAAAGCACACATATAGCGATCAATGGCAGACTGTGATAACATGGATAAAGAAAACAAAGCAGTCTACACATCTGGTATGTACAGCCATTAAACATCTCTAAGGGGCATTGCACCCTGACAAGAAGCAGAGGGTTTTAGGCTTTCATGTAAAATTGATTTCTCAGACCATTATTTTTCATTTCCAACTGCATTCTTCTGTTTCAGTCATCAGAGTATAATATGTCATAGGAAAGTATTGTATACTGTAGTGACAAATATTGCTAGTTTGAGACTTTTATTAACTCATTATGATGACAACTCTGGTTATACTTCAGTTACCATATTTTTCTTCTATAGAACATGTCATCAGTCATACTAGATATACCATGCTATCTCCATTATTTAAGTTACTTCTAACCAGTTTACAGGTAGAACTACAGTAGAGGCGAAAAACGTTTGCCAAAGCTCCCATGTTCATTACCAATATGTTGTGAATATTAAGTAAATCAATATGTTATGAATATTAAGCAAACCCTCAAGTAGACTTGCAGTATACATGCAAAAATCACTGGTAAATTACACTCATATATTCTGAAACATCTTTTTGAAAAGGATGTAAAGGGCCACTAGCAAAAATCTTTAAAGTTGTATAACTGAACCCAGGGTCAAAAATGTAATATAGTTCATTTTACATATCTCTAGATATTGTGGCTGTATGTGTTTTTTTTTTTTTCGGTCTAGGTATAGAAAAATATTCATTGATTATTTCGGAGATCTTGGGGTTGATTTATTATAGGCAAATTGCCTGTGCACTTTGCAAGTATAGTGACACTCATTTTCCCCAGAGCTTAGTAAATGAGGCGGAGCTCTGCTTATCTCCATCATCCAATCATCTGCAAGCAAAAATGCAGGTTTTTTTTTTTTTCCTTGCACCTGATGTGTATTCTTTACAAAGTGATGCTTCACCATATTCACAAAGGTCAGGGAAAAACTAGCGCAACTGCATTTGAACAAGTGCACAGTCTTTTTACCCTTAGTAAATCAACCTCCTTGAATTCTTGTAACTTCCTGTTCGTTGAACATATTGTATAGTTCAAATTATGTTATTTGCGTTCCCAAATATCTCCTGTGAACTACAAAGAATCCTGCCTAATTTATAATGGAGATGAAAAGAGGTGGATGCGTTTGTAGTCCAAATTAGCCTCATAATAAGTGAGCGTTGTCACCCTATAATCTAAGTATCTCACCTCAGCAGTGAGGGTCTATTACTAAAATTTGAGTGGGATAAAGCCTCCATTGCTAGGTCCACATGTTGCCTGGTAGCCAAACCTCACTAATAGTCTCAGCTGTACACAGAGGTTTATATACGTGAACTGACTGATGCTCAGGGCTCTCTCTCTCTCTCTCTCTCTCTCTCTCTCTCTCTCTCTCTCTCTCTCTCTTTCTCTGCCATGGAAGCCTGCTGCTGGGATAAAGTACTAAGTGCTCACAGAGCAATAAAAAGGTATATATGCTTGCTGATCACCCTATCAGTCAGGAACTGACCTGAGTTTAGTCAGTGTCTTGGATGAGCAGATTTTTTTTGGATTATGCTATAGACTTGTTGTACAAAGCCCACCTGCAATAAAACTGTGTTTGTTGGCTGCCTTGCTGAATAAACTTGCAGAACAAACCTGCTTGGATTGTTCCTGGGGATCCTTTGCTTGTGGTTTACCACTGCCAGTACCAATTCAGCTTATCCCTACAACCTGGTGCCTGGATGTGGGCAACATCTTAACCACTTCCTATTTGTCTATTATAATAATACAGCTGAGTTGGAGCTTTCTTATTCTGGGTGGACATCATTTGACGTCCTCCTACTCTTGCCGCTTGTGCTCTCTCTGGGGATATGCAACGCCATGTTCTAGAGACAGCAGATTATAGTGATAGGTACCAGGCTGCTGTGAATGGCCCAGGTACCATGTGATCGCTGTGACCAATCACAGCGATCACACGATCACAAGTCAAAAACTCTCATGAATGGTATCCATTGATGATAGCATTGTTTACTATTGTGATCCTTGTGATTGGACAGTGATCACATGGTGCAGGGCTACAAGGTACAGGGGTGCTGAGATGGACTGTAGCCAATCACAGCAATCTCTATAGTCAACAATGAATAATGAATAAAAGCAATTAATGACAGTTAAAACAATTGCTTTTACAGTGATCATCACTTTCATAAGCAATCATAGTATAAGAAAAATCCAAATAACTTCCCTAGAGTAGTACTGTGTCACTATGGTAACACTGCATTGCTCTGGTGACAGTATGTAAAAAAAATGAAAAAACAAACAAATGAAAATTGTAACAAAAAACATTTGCCTATGATCACTGCCACACCAGTCAAGTTGTTCCTAATTACCACCACACCAGTTACAGTTTCCTTGATCACTGCCATACCAGTTACAGTGTTCCTGATCACCGGCACACCAGTTACTATGTTCCTGATCACCGCCACACCTGTTACAGAGTTCCTGATCACCGCCACACCAGTTACAGTGTTCCTGATAACCGCCATACCAGTTACAGTGTTCCTGATCACCGCAACACCAGTTACTGTGTTCCTGATCACCGCCACACTAGTTACTGTGTTCCTGATTATTGCCACACCAATTACAGTGCTCCTGATCACCGACACGCCAGTTACAGTGTTCTTGATCACCGCCACACCAGTTACAATGTTCTTGATTACAGCCACACCAGTTACAGTATTCCTGATCACCGCCACACCAGTTACAGTATTCCTGATCACCGCCACACCAGTTACAATGTCCTTGATTACAGCCACACCAGTTACAGTGTTCCGGATCACCGCCACACCAGTTACTGTGTTCCTGATCACCGCCACACCAGTTACTGTGTAGCTTCCCAATGAAATCTGTGAAGAATGCAGCAAAGTTCATGTGAGCTTGCCTTTAAAAAGTGGAGATTATTTCTAATTGAACTCTTAGTAAGTTTCAGTTTATAAATCTAGAGTATCCCAGGTTGTGTCTCTTTGGTTGTGGAACCATAAACATGAATTTCTTTCTTATTTCAATCCTTTTTATTTTTAAAAGGTATTACTTTATTCTTTTATGTACGTTTCCACCTACTAATCAAATTATGGCTTCCTGAATAAATTTAAATGACAAGAACCAGCAGCTTTTTAGCTCAGCATATATTAGAAGATGATTGTGACATCCAATCAGATTAGAGATATGCACTTTCATCCACAGTTATACGTTACCAGACCACTCTAATTTCTCTCTGCTGTACAAAGGGAACCTGCCATATGGCTTTTATCATACTTGGACATGGATGGGTCTTAACCTGTAACAGCCATCCAGGTGCATCTGCCAAACTGCCCTGACAAGCAAAAATAGCTATTTTCTCCAGTATGTTTGAATGTGCAGTCAGGAGGAAGCCTCATTGCTAGATCTTTTAATAGACAGCATCTGAGCTTCTTATCTTTTCTGACAAAGCCAAAATACGCCAAGCTGGGAGGGACTATATGATGTTTGTACATGTAGGAATTTTTCACATATGATAGATTTTAAAGCAAGTATACCGTAATTGGTCCTGCACTCACCAGCGCATCTGCTTTCAAGAGGCATGCTGTGTGCATGTGAAACGGCTGTATGTATTGATGGTATTATGTTGCTACCCGATGAAGCAAAAGTGATCCTAAGCAGCTAAATGGTACCAGTTGCTCTCTACTGGCTTTTAATGGATGGATGCCTTTTTTCTAGGATTTATCCACCATGAGAGAAATTAAGGTACACAAAGAATAAACAAGGTACACAATTGTTTCCAACATGTGCACCAAAGACATTACAGCTTCTGTATCTCCTGCATTGTGGTTGGGACTTTGGAGTAGATGCAAAATAGTTATATTTGTGGAAAAAGATCTTGATAGTCTGTTACTGGTAATGCCTGGAATGTTCAAAATCAAATGTAATTATGAAATCTTAAGTAGGAAATAATATATATATATATATATATATATATATATATATATATATATATAGAGGAAAATAAGTATTTGAACACCCTGCTATTTTGCAAGTTCTTCCACTTAGAAATCATGGAGGGGTCTGAAATTGCCATCGTAGGTGTATGTCCACTGTGAGAGACATAATCTAAAAAAAAAATCCAGAAATCACAATGTATGATTTGTAAACTATTTATTTGTATGATACAGCTGCAAATAAGTATTTGAACACCTGAGAAAGTCAATGTTAATATTTGGTACAGTAGCCTTTGTTTGCAATTACAGAGATCAAATGTTTCCTGTAGTTTTTCACCAGGTTTGCACACACTGCAGGAGGGATTTGGGCCCACTCCTCCACACAGATCTTCTCTAGATCAGTCAGGTTTCTGGCCTGTCGCTGAGAAACATGGAGTTTGAGCTCCTCCAAAGATTCTCTATTGGGTTTAGGTCTGAAGACTGGCTAGGCCACGCCAGAACCTTGATCTGCTTCTTACAGAGCCACTCCTTGGTTATCCTGGCTGTGTGCTTCTGGTCATTGTCATGTTGGAAGACCCAGCCTCTACCCATCTTCAATGCCCTAACTGAGGGAAGGAGGTTGTTCCTCAAAATCTTGCAATACATGGCCCCGGTCATCCTCTCCTTAATACAGTGCAGTCGCCCTGTCCCATGTGCAGAAAAACACCCCCAAAGCATGATGCTACCACCCCCATGCTTCACAGTAGGGATGGTGTTCTTGGGATGGTACTCATCATTCTTCTTCCTCCAAACATGTTTAGTGGAATTATGACCCAAAAGTTCTATTTTGGTCTCATCTGACCACACGACTTTCTCCCATGACTCCTCTGGATCATCCAAATGGTCACTGGCAAACTTAAGACGTGCCTGGACATGTGCTGGTTTAAGCAGGGGAACCTTCCGTGCCATGCATGATTTCAAACCATGACGTCTTAGTGTATTACCAACAGTAACCTTGGAGACGGTGGTCCCAGCTCTTTTCAGGTCATTGACCAGCTCCTCCCATGTAGTTCTGGGCTGATTTCTCACCTTCCTTAGGATCATTGAGACCCCATGAGGTGAGATCTTGCATGGAGCCCCAGTCCGAGGGAGATTGACAGTCATGTTTAGCTTCTTCCATTTTCTAATGATTGCTCCAACAGTGGACCTTTTTTCACCAAGCTGCTTGGAAATTTCCCCGTAGCCCTTTCCAGCCTTGTGGAGGTGTACAATTTTGTCTCTAGTGTCTTTGGACAGCTCTTTGGTCTTGGCCATGTTAGTAGTTGGATTCTTACTGATTGTATGGGGTGGACAGGTGTCTTTATGCAGCTAACGACCTCAAACAGGTGCATCTAATTTAGGATAATAAATGTAGTGGAGGTGGACATTTTAAAGGCAGACTAACAGGTCTTTGAGGGTGAGAATTCTAGCTGATAGACAGGTGTTCAAATACTTATTTGCAGCTGTATCATACAAATAAATAGTTTAAAAATCATATATTGTGATTTCTGGATTTTTTTTTTTTAGATTATGTCTCTCACAGTGGACATGCACCTACGATGACAATTTCAGACCCCTCCATGATTTCTAAGTGGGAGAACTTGCAAAATAGCATGGTGTTCGAAATACTTATTTTCCTCACTGTATATATACACACACACATATACTGTGTACACAATTATTAGGCAAGTTGTATTTTTGCGGATTCATTTCATTATTGAACAACCACACTGCTCACGGTCAATCCAAAATGTTAATAAACCTCAAACCTGAATATGTAAGAAAGTAAAAGTGAGGTTTTGGCTCGCTTAGGAGAATATCTTTGTGTGCACAATTATTGGGCAGCTATTAGTGTGCAGAATTATTAGGCAACTTAATGAAAAAGGAAAATTTCCCCATCTCACTTGTTTATTTTTATCTGTTAAAGTGAGAATAATAAACAAACAACTTAAAATTTACAAATAAACATTTCTAACATTTCAAAAAAAAAAATCTGTGACCAATATAGCCACACATCTTTTCAATTATTATTATTATACAGGATTTATATAGCGCCAACAGTTTGTGCGGTGCTTTACAAAATGAAGGCAGACAGTATAGTTGCATCATTTGATACAAGAGGAATCAGAGGGCCCTGATACCAGTCATAAGCCTTCCATGTATGGAGTCTGTCAGTTTCTTGATCTGCTGACTCTCACATGTTTGTGCAGCAGCAACCACCGCCTCCCAGACACTGTTCAGAGAGGTGTACTGTTTTCCTTCACCGTAAGTCTCCCGTTTAAGACGGTCCCACAAGTTCTCAATAGGGTTTAGGTCAGGTGAGGAAGGGGGCCATGTCATTATTTTTTCATCTTTAAAGCGGAGTTCCACCCTAAAGTGGAACTTCCGCTGGTTCGATTCCTCCCCCCCTCAGGTGTCACATTTGGCACCTTTCGGGGGGGAGGGGGAAGAGGACACCTGTCTTTAGACAGGTGTCCTTTTCCACACTTCCGGGAGTTCTGGCCGGCGGACGCGGCCGCTGACATCAGAAGCCCGGCTCCCTCCTCCCTGCTCGCTCTGCTACTGGCCGCCTGGCCAGTAGCAGAACGTGGCAGAGCTCGCGCATGCGCGGTAAGGTGCCCGGCGTGAAGCTGTACTGCTTACACGTCCGGGTTCCCTTACCCGCGATGGAAGCGGCTGCACCCGTCCCCCGATCCGAAGATCGGCGGCGGGTGCCGACATCGCTGGAGTCCAGGACAGGTAAGTGTCCTAATATTAAAAGTCAGCAGCTACTGTATGTGTAGCTGCTGACTTTTAATTTTTTTTTTTAGCCCGGACCTCCGCTTTAAGGCCTTTACTGGCTAGCCATCTAGTGGAGTATTTTGATGCATGCTATGGAGCATTGTCCTGCATAAATATCATGGTCTTCTTGAAAGATGCTGACTTTTTCCTGTACCACTACTTGAAGAAAGTGTTTTCTAAAAACTGGCAAACTGGGTTTGGGAGTTGATTTTGAGTCCATTTTCAACCGGAAAAGGTCCAACTAGTTCATCTATAATAATACCAGCCCATACCAGTACCCCACACCTCCACCTTGCTGACGTCTGAGTCAAAGTGGAGCTCTGGCCCGTTACTGATCCAGCCACAGGCCCATCCATCTGGTTCATCAAGAGTCACTCTCATCTCACCAGTCCATAAAACCTTCAGATATTTCTTGGCCCAGTCTTGATGTTTCAACTTATGTGTCTTGTTCAGTGGTGGTCGGGTTTCGGCCTCCCTTACCCTGACCATGTCTCTGAGCACTAAACACCTTGTACTTCTGGGCACTCCAGGTAGGTTGCAGTTCTGGAATATGACAGTAATGGAGGATAATGGGTTCCTGGTAGCTTCAAGTTTGATTCCTCTCAAATCTCTTTGGCAGTTAATTTATATATTTTTTTCTGAACACGTTTCTTGTGATCACACCCCAATATCTTAGCAATTTCAAGAGTGCTGCATCCCCCTGAAAGATTTTTTTTACAATTTTTGACTTTTCAGAGTCAGTTAAATCTTTTTTTTGGCCCATTTTGCTTGAGAATAGAAAGCTGCCTAATAATTATGCACACCTTGATATAGGGTGTTGATCTCCTTAGGCCATACCCTCCCTCATTACACAAATACACATCACCTGATATGCTTCAATCCAATAAGCATTCACGGTTATACAGCTTGAAGTTGGACAATATGCATAAAAATTATGATTTGGTGAAAACACTCACTTGCCAAATAATTATGCACACGGTGTATGTATATATATATATATATATATATGTACCAGATGTCCACCAGTAGGAAATAAATGGTAATCCTTAGAGAATAACATCTGTGTTTAGTAAATATGAATTATCTTTCCACCAGCTGCAAAGTGCTGTCAGATTACAACCATGTGCAATGTAATTGACAACTTAAGTTTTGTTTGTTAAATAAGACCAAAGTGTCAAAAGGTCCCTTTCTCTAATTTACATGTCTACAAGTATTCTTTTAGAACCTGGGTCAGCAACCTGTCAAACATTATCTACCAGTAAATCGCCTATGGGTGCAATGCAGAATTTTTGGTCTCTGGGTTTGTAAGAAAGGAATGAAGGAGGAAAATAAACCAGGAAGTGAGCAGGAAGAGACCATATGCATGACCCACCAGTACTGTAGCTTACGTTTACATTAACAAAATTGTGGATGAAACTCAAGAAGCAAACACAGTTGGAAGGCACATAAGCAGATGAATGCAATCAGATGGTACATTATCCAAGACTTAAAGGATGTATTTCTTCACCACAGCTGACCTGTCAAATTCCTTGGGAAGTGTACACTATGACTGTTCTTGTTGATATCTAGGTCATCCTGATGGCCCTTTTGCTATACACACATGCCTAGTATCTGGTTTCTTAATAATACCTGCTGAATTGTGCACCTTGACATTAGGTGTGCATCTGGTCAACATACCAGAGTGCTCATTTTATTGAAAGTGGAAATGAAACTTTGCTTCTAGACATGACAAACTCAGATGTATGGCCTGAAATATACTTTGTCCTTCAGGGCATTATTGAACGTTTTGGGCTCTGTGTCTTTAACATCAGAAACAGTCAACTGTGCCAGGACTGATCATATAACTTTTTCTTGAAAAAAAACAAGATGATTTGCAGGAGATGATTGAATTCCCCTGTGTTTTCCTCAAGGAAAAGTGTTTTATTATTCTGATCAATGCCTTTAGTTTGGGTAGCAGAAATAGCAAGGTCTGCAGAAATAGCAGTTTTACTTACCTGATCCTCTGCTCCTGCACTCTCCTCAATGCTGCTAGGCTGGTTTCTGCAGTTTCTTCTCCCTAATTTCCAATAGACCAAGGACCTCTAATGTCATCAAGACCATTGCAGGGCCTATAACCCTACATTGGATGTGAGGATGCAGAGGGACAGTCCACTGCTAGATAGTAGGGATGCACAGTCTGCCAGGGGGGAGTGGAGTATTAGGCAAGTAAAACTGATGCCCGGAGTTGGGTATCTAGGGAGGAGAGAAGCTGGTTGCACAGGCGAGTAGACCCTATACTTTCCTTCCTCCACCGGAACCTCTCTCTGTGCTAGACACACTGTCCCTATCCAGTGGGTTCCTGTTCCTGACCTAGCCACTTCACAAATGAGAAACAACTGAAGTGAAACAGTGCTATTTATTAACAATGCCCACACTTAAGATGGCTTCAGAGGTCAACTAGGGTGGCAGCATCCAATTGGACAGTGGCTCCCCTGATGACACCTATGGAAGACTTAGAGGAACATGGTCCCCCTTGCCCTCCACTTACTCTCTGCATGGTGGCTGCCGGACAGCACCAACCATGCAGGGAGGCCAGAATACACCTGCCTAAATCTTACTTTACCCATGTTTAAAACATTTTGAATATCTAGGTCTGGTCATGCATACTTAGATTTCTTAGTTTTTTGCTGTTTATCATTCAGCCTGACAGATTCCTTCATCCATGCTAAAAAGCACGGATTGATAAATCTCCTCTAAAGCTATTAAATCTCCTGCTGAGATTGCAGGCAGCTGTAAGAATACCTAATAGTGGCTGTATCTGAATGAATGCAGCTGCTGTTCACCAACAATTTTCTGCATGGTTCCCTTCAGTAAAAGGATGTCAGATGGAAGGGTACCTACAAAGCAAATTTCATCTAGGAATTGTTGGTTTCTCCCATTGGGACCTGGAGGGAGTAATGGGTGGTTGACTTCTGGCCCCAGTTGGAGCTGTGATAAGTCCGTGGCCTAGTAAAGACCTGCACCTTGATGCAGGAAGAAAATCATTGCAAAAGAGAGAGCACTGTTTGGCCAGTGATCCCAAAATGTGTAATACCCTATCCGCTGCTAGTGTTAATGGAGAGGATGTAGTGTATTGATAATCTCACTCTGCCATAATAAGCCCTCTCCCTCTCTCTTGTCTAAGCTGCCCTTCCAAAACTCCACACGTTATGTATTCACTCACCGGCCACTTTATTAGGTACACTTTGCTAGTAATTTCCAAAACTCCACACGTTATGTATACACTCACCGGCCACTTTATTAGGTACACCTTGCTAGTACCGGATTGGACCACCTTTTGCCTTCAGGACTGCCTTAATTCTTTGTGGCATAGATTCCACAAGGTGTTGGAAACATTCCTCAGAGAATTTGGTCCATATTGACATGATAGCCTCACGCAGTTGCTGCAGATTTGTCGGCTGCACGTCCATGATATGAATCTCCCATTCCATCACATCCCAAAGGTGCTTTATTGGATTGAGATTTGGTGAGTGTGGAGGCCATTGGAGTACAATGAACTCACTGTCATGTACACAAAACCAGTGGTGAGATGATTTGAACTTTGTGACATGGTGCATTATCCTGCTGGAAGTAGCCATCAGAAGATGGGTACACTGTAGTTACAGAGGGATGGACATGTATTGAGTTGCTGCCAGGTGATTGGATGATTAGCAATTTGTGTTACCAAGCTAATGAACAGGTTTATCTAATAAAGCGTCTGGTGAGTGTACATTGCAATTTAACTTTTATTCTGCAAATAATATTGATAAATGATTTTCATTTACAGATTTTGAAATTATGTTATTTTGTACACAAAAGCAGTTGACATGAAAATCCCTCTGTCCATATATATAATGCATTATATGGATACTGTGGGGGCCCCCAACCCCCAAGCCGCAGACCGGTACCGGTCTGTGGCCTCTTTGTAGCCAGGTTGCTGTGTCAGCATAGGCGGGCGGCTGAGCAGAGAGATGACATCATCTCTTTCTGCCTGCCCTGCATCACCAATGTTCTGGCCTCCTAGTCGCAAAGGCTGCTTTTTCACAGATGCGGCCAGCAGGCTGGCAAGCAGAGAGATTACATCATCTCTCACCACCTGCCTTTACTCTGGGACCCAGCCCATGTGACAATGGCGGCATGTGACAAGATGCATCTGGTAACAAGTGACAAGCTGCATCTGATGGCAGATGACGGTGGCAAGTGACAAGCTGCATCTGGTGGCAGGCAATGGTGGCAAGTAACTACCTGCACCTGGTGGCAGGTGACAGTGGCAAGTGAGAAGCTGCATCTGGTGGCAGGTGATGGTGGCAGGTGACAAGCTGCATCTGGTGGCAGCTGACGGTGGCAGGTGACAAGCTGCATCTGGTGGCAGGTGATAGTGGCAGGTGACAAGCTACATCTGGTGGCAGGCGATGTGGCAGGTGTCAAGCTGCATCTGGTGGCAGGCGATGTGGCAGGTGCCAAGCTGCATCTGGTGGCAGTTAACAATGGTAAGTGACAAGATGCATCTGGTAGCAGACGATGGCGGCAAGTGACAAGCTGCATCTGGTGACAGGTGACAAGCTGCATCTGGTGGCAGGCGATGTGGCAGGTGCCAAGCTTCATCTGGTGGCATTTGACAATGGTAAGTGACAAGCTGCATCTGATGGCAGGTGACGCTGGCAGGTGACAAGCTGCATTTGGTGGCAGTTGACGATGGCAAGTGAAAGCTGCATCTGGTGGCAGGCGATGTGGCAGGTGTCAAGCTGCATCTGGCGGCAGTTGACGATGGCAAGTGACATGCTTCATCTGGTGGCAGACGAAGGTGGCAAGTGACAAGCTGCATCTGGCGGCAGTTGACGATGGCAAGTGACAAGCTTCATCTGGTGGCAGACGAAGGTGGCAAGTGACAAGCTGCATCTGGTGGCAGACGATGGCGGCAAGTGACAAGCTGCATCTGGTGGCAGGTGACAAACTGCATCTGGTGGCAGGCGATGTGGCAGGTGTCAAGCTGCATCTGGGGGCAGTTGACGATGGTAAGTGACAAGCTGTATCTGGTGGCAGGCGATGTGGCAGGTGACAAGCTGCATCTGGTGGCAGGCGATGTGGCAGGTGTCAAGCTGCATCTGGTGGCAGGTGACAGAGGAAATTGACACACTCAGGAGCTTCCACTGACTCTGCATTGTGGTGAGTTGAACTATTTCATTTTATATTAATTTTATATTACAATGTAATAATAGAAATAATGCACTTCAATGAACCATGGTGTCGTGATGATTCCATCTCCATCCCCTGCCGCAACCCGACCCCCCCCCCAGTCCTTACCAAAACTTTCTTCCACGAAACTGGTCCCTAGTGCCAAAAGGGTTGGGGACCGCTGGGATACTATGTTGCCTCCTAAGTTTATTCAGGCAACAATGCAGCTTTAAAAATATTTGTATTCTGTTTTTTTTTTTTTTTTTGAGGCAGAATATTTATTATTTGTATGTGTTGTATCAAATTAATAAAATGTGATAATTAAAATGGATTACATTATAACCATAGTTAGTTAAGTGTGCCATAAAGTTTCCTTCTCTGACTGCTAGCATAGTAGAGGTATATAAAGCAAAATGTAATAGCCTGTCACCATTTTAAAGGGAAAGAATATTGATGTGAGTGTTCTATTTGGATTTCTGGCCACTTCGATAGGCGTTTGCTCTTAAAACAACAAGATGGAATACGCAAACTTGTTACAACTGTTGTTATACCTTTGTTGATGATAAGGTTGATAGGTTTTGGAAAGTGCTGTGTTAAAACCATAATTCCACTGACGTCAGGTGGCAGGCAAAAGACGGCTTTGGAAGAAGAGAGTGGATCAGCACCTTCCACTAACAAATTTAGTTTACATGTGGAAAAGAAAACAAAAAATGCTGGAAGCTATGAATAAGATCTTGTAATAGGAGACAGGAAGGGGTAGGGGAAGAGGCCCTGCAGGAGAAGATTAAATAAAGAGAAGAGAGAAACAACAAAATAGCTTTTCATTTTAAAGGTTCTGTCTTCAGTGCATTTCACTTAAGGCAATCACCATCACTAAATAATTACTGGTCTTGTCACCCTATTCACCTGTCTCTTACGTTGCTTCTTTACTGAGGTCTACAAACCTTGGATTAATTAACTTCCACCTGTGGCTTTGTGCTGTGGAATGTATCTGCTGTGTGAGGGGTTCAGAAGTTGAGCACCTGCTAGGAGCAA
The DNA here is from genome assembly GCA_018402905.1 of Glandirana rugosa. Taxonomy (NCBI): domain Eukaryota; kingdom Metazoa; phylum Chordata; class Amphibia; order Anura; family Ranidae; genus Glandirana; species Glandirana rugosa. Next base: position 567,071 of record BLSH010125146.1, read on the forward strand.
CATTAAAGCCAGTAAACATCAATTATCTGCCTTATGTTTGTCATTCTGTGGGCTGAGAGTACTAAGAACGGTGCAGCTGACTGGATTTGCGTGTTCGTGTTGAATG
>BLSH010125146.1:574023-585372 GCA_018402905.1 Glandirana rugosa
GACGGTTCGTGTTAATAAAAACCAAGCTGTTGTTCAAAATAGTGGTTCACTTCCCCCAGCGGTACCCCCGCTTTAAACGGGGGTCGGACCGCTTGGAGAAGTACCGGTTTTGGCCATGAAGAGGTTCGCCAGGCTGGGGGCAAATTTCGCCCCCATGGCGACCCCCTTCACTTGGTGATAAAACTTGTTGTCGAACCAAAAATAATTGTGCTTGGCAGCGAACTCCAATAGTTCGATGATATAGTTTTTCTGTATATCCGGAAGGGTGGCCTCATTAGTTAAAAAGTGAGTGACTGCTTCAATTCCTTTTTCATGAGGAATACTGGTATACAGGGATGCAACGTCCGCTGTGGCTATTAAAGCTTGGTCTGGGACACGAGTCTGGTTAAGGAGGTTGATGACATCTTTGGTGTCCTTGAGGTATGATGGCGTTTGTCTAACTTAGTTATTTATTATTGTTTTTGTCCACATTGGATAAAATACAGATTTAAGTCGGTACATCTGTGATACACCCCTGGTAGATATCCAGGGACATACACACTCACCTGAGCTATTATACTCTTAAACTCAACACGATTACAGTTCTCATTCCTAATATATAAGTCTCCTTCACTAAGGTGGGTTATATCTATACTCTTAAGGTTGAGCGCTATAATCTTTACTTTTATTACTTTTTGATATTGTTTGGTCAGTGTATGGCTGCTCACCTTACCAAATACTGAGTGTTTAGCGCGGTCTGTCCTAAAATACCAAATTGCTAACAGTGATTGTGGTTTTTGATTGAGAAAGTCTATTCATTCCAAAATCGAATGTTAACAGCAAAAAAAAAAAATTGAAGTACTTTTCGATGATGTTCGGCAAGTCATCTGATGTACTGATGATATTCATACGTTTTTGTATGAATGTCCGTTTCAAAATCTGCTATTATATGGTCAGCCTTACTGATATGCACTATTATTGCTAAACGTTAGAAAGTATTTTGGTGGGTTGGGAATTTAGTGCAAGAATTCAAATCAAAGAAGGTTAGGACTTGCTCAGAAATAGAAGTACTGCAAATAGAACTGTTAATGTAAGGAAGCAGCTTTGTAACTACCCAGCAGAGAAGTGCCAAGTAGGACTGGTGGAGCAACACTTTCATCTAGGCTTATGACATGTAACATTTAGCAGTGTAAAAATTGATAAGACATGTAAGCCAAAAATGTGATATGATCATTATGTTTATCATTATGTAATGCACAATTACGTACCAGGTACTGTTATCGTTTAGCATTTAATATTGTGTATTGATGAAACACTGCTGCCTCCTAATGGTAACAGCATGACCCTAAATTGTATTGGGGGAAAATGTTGCCAAATGTGCTGACACTGAGGACAATATGCCATTAAAGTTGTGCTATGGAGTGGTTGTGTATAGAAGTAACCAATGGATTATGTACACTTTAATATTCCCTACATAGATCTATGGAAACAGTCAGCTGAGCGATTCAGGAGTGTCACTTTGACAGCATCAGTGAACGCTACCACTAGCCTTCAAATTAGCAAGAGGAACGTTCAAAATTAACATTAGAATTTATTATTTTACCAAAAAAGTATTTGATCCCTGTAAGAGACTTCTGGCAGAGGTAGCAAGTCAGACAAAGATAGATCTATACTCAGACAAAAGGATCAGACTTGATGTTCTATTTGGTCTTTTTCCGCCATCATTCTTCCACATTTTTATGTATGTTTCCTTAAGCATAACTGAATAGCAACAGCATCTGATTGGATGCAGTCACTGTTCAACTGACAATTTTCTGCCCTTTTAATTTTTCATTTGAAGCATGTTGGGTGGGAGGGTGCTGAGAGGGCCACCCATGAAGCAAATTTTGTCAACTTCATCAATAACTGGCATAAGTTTGATCAGTGTATGGCCAGATTCAACAACAGCTATGTAGGCGACGGCTGCTTTATATTTGCAGCGTGTCTCGGCTGTGAACACTTTTCCAAGATAAGGAACAGTAAGAGGAATGTAGGGACCAACATAGCCTCCTCCCTTTGCATTCCTCTTTCCATAGCTTGCCTCGGGAAGGTGTCCACAGCCAAAACAAGATGCAGCTATGAATCAGCCATCTCCTACATAGCTGTTGTCAGATTTGCCATGACAGGAGGGGAGGGGGGCAGATCAGACCTCATAAGAAGTGTTAGAAAGCATTTAGAAATATGGAACCAAGTAATACATGTACTCTGTCTCGTACATACAGAACTGTAGAATAAAACATATAATGATAGATCTACTTTAATGCAGACATTTTCTTTGTCAGGCCTGGTGTCTGATATGGATGTCCAGAGATTCTTGCTCATTCACCCAGTGTGGAAATGCCTGTATTCGAGTTTTTTCCATTTTCAGACCCTGGAAATGACATGAAGCATCTTGCAGGTAAGTAACGATGTTGCTGATCCTTTGTAGGGCACTGTAAATCGACAGATGGTTTGTAAGGACATCCTACAGATTGCAGCAGACCCAATTCCCTAGGGTGCTGTATCCTTTTCTTTGAATGAGACCCTTCACAGGAAGTTCATGTGGGTTATTATAAGGTATATACAGGTGGTCCCCTAGTTACATACATCCGACTAACAAACAATGCCTACTTACAAACGGAGGGAGACAACAGGAAGTGAGAGGAAATCTACACCTAGGAAGGGAAATTCACTCATGTAAGAGTTATCATGGGAAAATGGTGTCTCCACTGAGGCTTTATCACCAATCCTTGTTTCCACAACAACTCAAAATTTTCAAAATTAGATTTTTATAGGGACAAAAAGTTAGGTAAAAGCTTCTAAACAGAAGCACAGACAGGAAAACAAACCTTACAGGGGTGTTGCCCCTTCCCTATGCTATCCAAAAAACATTGTTTTGGCTGGAGCTACACTTATAAAATGTACCGGTTCTGACTTACAAACAAATTCAATTTAAAGTGGTTGTCTACCCATTGATTTGATAGTGTCAAAGAAGAGTTAATATTCTCGGCATGCCAGAAATGCTAGCTGTCTCCTTGATTGTGTTCTCAACCAAACTAGCAAACCATCCAATGGGTGGTGTCATAATGGATCACATTTGCAGCATCATGGCAGTTGCAGATTAAACAGAGGCTAAGATGTCAGCGTCCTGAGCTAAAAACGATAGGAGAGTATACAACCACTTTAAGAACAATGGAAAACTGATACATGTAGTGGGTTGGCGCTGTCGCAGGTGCTAAATGTGAAAAATATTGCAATTGAAAAATGTGCAAAGTAAATAAAGGGTTAGTACCAATGTGGCAAAAGTGCAAAAAATATATTTCTGATGTGCAAAGTGACAATGGATCAAAAAGATGCAACACGTGGGGTCAAGGTTTTGATGTTTGGCTGCTGCCCCCACTTCAACACTCGCTTGTAGTGTATGGATGAGAGAAGCTAATATATAGTGGGTTGGCGCTGCCATAGGAGTGAGATGTGCAAATTCTGCAAAAAATGATTGTGCAATTCAGTAAAGAATATATAGCAAGAAAAATTATGTGCAATTCAGAAAAAAGAATGGTTACCAATATGGCAAAGTGCTAACTTGTTTCCAAGATTGTGCAAAATAGCAATATGTCAGAAAAGCCACAGCAAGACAGTGTATCCTTAGTAAACCCCAACATAAAATTGTAAAGTGCTAGAAGTGCATATGCATATATGCATATATAAACAGTACAGTATCTTATACTTTGAATGTTATTAACAGTGCTGTGGGTGTACTTCAATTCACCATGCAATAGTGTTCATGCAAGCGCCACTTGCTGAGCCTTCAAGGCTGAGTAAACATACACCATCCGGTGTGTACTTGCAACCCACGGCATTGCTCTTCTAAACCACCGCCACCGCAATACCGCTGTGTGTGTTGAGAGACCAGCGCCGTTTATTGGTGTCCCGTAGATGGATATTAGTAAAGTGGCATCCGCTCATGGATCCTCGTGTAAAAGAGAAAACTCCATAGTATAACACCGTTAAGGGAGGTGATTAACAAGTAGGTACCGGTCCGTACTCACATTTACGAAGTCAGGAAAGCGCCTTGGAGATCACCGCTACTCTGTCTGCAATACTATAGAACGAAGGTCGTTCCTTTCCCAATAATTATAACATTCAAAGTATAAGATACTGTAACCACTTCAGCCCCGGAAGGATTTCCAGCTTTAGGACCGGAGCCCTTTTTGCGATTCGGCGCTGCGCCGCTTTAACTGACAATTGCGCAGTCGTGCGACGTTATACACAAACGAAATTTGCGTCCTTTTTTTCCCACAAATAGAGCTTTCTTTTGGTGGTATTTGATCACCGCTGCGTCATTTCTGATCGCCGCTATAAACAAAAGAAGAGCGACAATTTTGCAAAAAAACCCAAATTTCTTACTTTTTCCTAAAATACAAATCCAAAAAAAAAATATAAAAAAACATTTTTTTTCACCGTTTTTGGCCGATTTTTATTCTTCCTCATATTTGCGATAAAAAAAATCGCAATTGCCGTTTATTGATTGGTTTGCGCAAAAGTGGTCGCGTTTACGGATGATGAGAATTCATTTTTGGGGTTTTTATTCTTTTTTAATTTTTTACTAATAATGCCGGCAATCTGCGATTTTTTGCGGTACTGCGATATTTCAGCGGACATGTTGGACCATTTTGACACTTTTTTGGGACCATTGGCATTTATACAGCGATCAGTGCTATAAAAATGCACTGATTACTGTGTAAATGCCATTGGCAGTGAAGGGGTTAACCTGCAGGGGGCGCTCTAAGGGTTAACTATGTTCCCTGGGCGTGTTCTAACTGTAGGGGGACTGCACTATCTGGGGAAGGGAAGTGGTCACAGCCTTCACGTACAGGAAGGCTGTGATCACAGCCCTTCCCCCTCACACAGAGCGGAGGTCCGTGTTTACATACACGGACCTCCGCTCCTTCGCTCCGGGGGGCCATCGCGGGTAGCCGGCGGCAATGGAAGCCGCCGCACCCGCTCCCTGGCCCTCCCCGAACACAGTGAGCGTGCGGGCGCGCCTCCGGCGGCGCGCGCGTGCTCACTAAACTCGTTCCCGCAGCCGCCGTCGTATGACGGCGTTTTGCGGGAACGAGCCACTTTGCCGCCGTCAGATGCCGATCGGCGGTCGGCATAAGCATATGCACTTCTGGCACTTTACAATTTTATGTTGGGGTTTACTAAGGATACACTGTCTTGCTGCAGCTTTTCTGACATATTGCTATTTTGCACAATCTTGGAAACAAGTTAGCACTTTGCCATATTGGTAACCATTCTTTTTGCTGAATTGCACATTTTGCTGAATTGCACATCATTTTTCTTGCTATATATTCTTTACTGAACTGCACAATATTTTTTTGCAGAATTTGCACATCTCACTCCTATGGCAGCGCCAACCCACTATATATATTAGCTTCTCTCATCCATACACTACAAGGGAGTGGGGGCAGCAGCCAATTATCAAAACCTTGACCACACATATTGCATCTTTTTGATCCATTGTCACTTTTCACATCAGAAATATATTTTTTGCACTTTGGCCACATTGGTACTAACCTTTTATTCACTTTGCAGATTTGCAAATTTTTCAATTGCATTATATTTCACATTTAGCACCTACGGCAGTGCCAACCCACTACATGTATCAGTTTTCCATTTAGACACTTCATGTGAGTGTTAAAGTGGGGGCAGCAGCCAACTATCAAAGTCCAGACTACATTAGAACCCAAAACCCACCAATAGGTGGCAGCAGCAGAAGTCCCTGAGATCCTTTGTTCAGTACCAACCCCCTTCTTGTTCCCAACTTAAGAACAAACCTATAGACCCTATCTTGTTTGTAACCCAGGGATCTCCTGTACTTAGCTCACTGTATTTGGAACAGCATCCAGATAACTGTGTACAAACTCAAGCAAGATAAATGTAGGTGTTAAGAAGCTCAAAACTGAAAGCAAAAAAAGAATGTCTTACAGTTGTGTATATAATTGTAATGTAGTGTGCTGCAGAGAACTGTGTAGGCAATTGAGTATTTCAGGTAATGTGCAATTCGGTCATTAGTGTCACTCTGTAAAGTATACTCAAAAAGCAAGTAATGGGACTTCCTTATAGACATCTTACACATACACAAGTCAATTAACCAAGATTACCCAGGCTAAAGAGAAAAAGCAGTTTGTTCAAGTTTCTTTTAAAGTCATTGTTTGGATAGTTAATTTTCTGTTAAAGACCCTGCTATGTTGACAAGTGGGGTGCTGTGCATGCCTCTGGCATGCATATTGTTCCTTCACTTATTGTATTACTTGAGTATTTTATGATCCTTATAGTTTAGTTACTCCTCCTTGCAAATGTGTATGGTGGAACTTCAGAAATGGTGTTCTAAGCGATAAAGCTTGCTGGAATTAAAAATATACTGTGGGGCATATAACATCTTATAGGCCAGACTTATTGCAAGTTGTGCTCTTTAACTTGATATGTCTGGGGCTTAATACTCCAATGATCCTGGCTGTAGCTACATAAAATCCAAGTTCTACCAGTACATTTTAATACTGAGCCAGTTACATTAAGAAGAGATAAAGAGACTCCATTCATACCTTTGCATCTTACCACATGCGTTGTAAAGCAAAAAAATATGTGTGACATAAGCAATGTTTTAATAAGGCTATTCAAATCTGTATATCAGTATATTGTGCTGTGGTTTGAAAAATGATGCATGCCTGATTTTTGGTGCATCTTTAGGCACTGTGATGCCCAATTCAATAATAAAAATGCATGTTAAAAACATGTACAAAAAACAGTCCAGAGAGGTTACAGATAGATGTCAACCAGGCCTAAGCTCAGTTTATGCAGATTTTATTGTAGCGCTACCCCTGTAGCTGCTGTGGATAGGATGGGTCTTCTGTTTATTGCTTCGACTTTCTCAAGAACCTCAGCTCCTCTGACACACCAGGTTAAGGGGTTGATTTACTAAAGGCAAAGAGACTGTGCTCTTTGCAAAATGCAGTGGCACTCTGTAGGAGCAATTGCTCCCGAGATTAGTAAATGAACAGAAGCTCTGCTGACTTCTATCATCCAATCATATGCAAGCAAAAATCTTTGCAAAGTGAAGTGTTACCTCATCTACTTAGCTCTGGAGCAATTTCACTTGCAGAGTGCAACTGCACTTTGTAAAGTGAACAGCCTTCTTGCATTTAGTAAATCAACAAGTGTACAAATGTACAATATCACAGGAATTCACAGAAAGTAATACTTAGTACCCATTACTAGTGCTATATCAAAGAAAACAGGCACCAAACCAGCCAGTAAAAGCAAACTTAATATATTGTAACCCAATATGGTTGGTAACTAGGCAAGCATAACATGGATTAACAATTATAATACACAATTTAGGATACAAAAGCCATTAATAGCAGACACTATGCATAAGATGACATTTGGGGGGAGATTTACTAAAACTGGTGCACACAGAATCTGTTGCAGATGTGCATAGTAACCATCAGCTTCTAACTTTAGCTTGTTCAATTAAGCTTTGACATCAAAACCCAGAAGTTGATTGATTACTACACACAGCTGCACCAGATTTTGTGCACCAGTTTTAGTAAATCCCCCCTTGGCATCCAGATCAGCATAAACAGTAGCAAAGCCATCTTAAGTGCAGCAGGGAGCAGTAGTAAGGTTTAATCTACCAAGTGCTGGAATTATACTGCAAGAGCCCATTTATGGCCATGACGCTAGTCCTAGAATGACTGGCTATGCACTGTCCAAAAGATTTCAAAATAATTATTACTGGAGGGGCAGTCCTTTGAGATGTTCTTCTGCCAGCTATCATTGAGGCCCTTTAGGAGCATTGGTGCACTTAACTCTAGTGATCAGCGGTAGGAAGTACAGGGTGAAAGGATGCTCTTTTCTCCTGCGGCAATGGTGCAGATGTGATCACTGTGGTCTGTGCTGCACTACCCCCAGGTCTCATGACTCTCAGGCTTGGATCTCAACTGGTATGGTCTCCCGCTGGCAGATGAATATTCATAAGGAGGTGCTCTTGACTCACTCTAATTCCCTTGGTGCCAAGAGGAATAATTATCCCAGGCTGTTTCATAAAAATCATCTTTTCACTCCTATTGCACAGCGCCTATTGGGATCTATAGTGTAAGTAGTCCCATTTGTCCCATTACATGGCTGGCATTTCAAACTACAACTCCCAGGATTCTCAGCACTTTGCATAGAATTCTACGAGCTTGCTTGGCATTAGCTCTCCCCCTGCTGGCCATAGGAGAATGGTGCAACATAACATCAATATATCAGTATAGGGAGAGAGAAATAAAAGGAAATGGGGTTGATTTACTAAAACTGGACAGTACAAAATCTGGTCCAGCTCTATATAAAAACCAATCAGCTTCCAGGTTTTTTTTTTTTTGTCAAAGCTTAACTGAACAAGCTGAACTTAGGAGCTGATTGGCTACCATGCACAGTTGCACCACATTTTGTACTCTCCAGTTTTAGTAAATTAACACCAATGTCTCCTTCTCCATATTGCTTTAGCCCTGCACCTGGCTACATTATTTTAAACTTTGATAGTTCTCTGATACCTGTTAGGTATTTCATCTAGGCAAACCTTTCATTATATTACCTAATGGATGAGTTAAGATAAAATCAGTTTAATATGAAAAGTTAGCTTTCATCTCTTCAACCTTTAGGGTGATAAGTGAATAACCAAGGTGCCAATTGATCTGGGTGGGAAGTGGAAAGCTAACATAATCCAATTAATCGCAAAATACTGGCTGTCTCTTTGTAACTGCTAAAGAAAGTCAAATACTCACATGCTCAGCTGTTAATTCTTTCACAATAAGCAGTACAGTTGCCACTAGTTAACTGCTGCCAGCAAAAACATCCGCTGGGTTCATTTTACCACCAAATATTTTTACACTTCTAAACCAATAAATATAAACTACCCAGGCTGGAAGTGGCATACAAATCCTTCTGATCTTTACATTACAACTGTGTTTAAAATTAACTATAAATTTCCCAGTGAGGCCAGACTACATAATGTGAGTATAATTAATGACTGAGGGATGGAAGTAACAAAACAGTGTTTGCTGTTCCAGAAAATTGAGCAATACCAGAAATCAGGGTTGGAGTATGGATAATGTAAAGTGTGAGCTATAATTATAAGTACTGCTACATCGTCAAAAAAATATAACTATTGTTTATCAAAAATGCAAATTCTTGCATGAAATGACTGTTTTAGGCTTCATAATAACTGTTGGAATAGAAATGTTCACAGCATCATCTTGAAGTGTTAGAATCTTGACTGGGCTGTTTGGGAAATATCAGCCCATTAGTTAAAGGGTCAGTGAACTGAAAACTGATATTTCAGTTTTTGGTAAATGCTGGGGAATAAGACAAAACTAACCATTTCTTACATCTCTTAGGTATACTGTTGGTGAGAATTCTGTATTTATGTTCTTGGGTCTGCACACCTGCTATGACATGACATATATTTTTTATGTGCATCTTTTACTATGGAGAATGCAATAGGAAAATGCTAAAATGGGCAATAGCACCCAAAGTTTCCAAGTGGACAGGAGCAGAGTAAGGGTCCTTTCACACGCACTGACCATTCAAGCCTGCCTTTCAGTTTTTCAGGCGGACCTGAACGGATGCTCCATGGTCCTCTATGGAGCGACGGATGTATTATGTTGGGGAGATCTCATGGTACAGTATAGTGACCCAGCTAACTCAGCCCACTTGTCCATCTCAGGGTAAAATATCACGTTTGTGGTATTTTCTGCATGGACTCTATAATGCTATTTCCCTAAATATTTTCAGCTCATGGCGAAAAACATTTTTTACTTGCTAATATGAGAAAATAACACTGTTCTGAACAACAAGTTTTAGATGGGAAAGAGACATTCTCAAAAGTTCTTCATGATGGCCAGAATCCCATGCACATTTACTATGTGGTCCAGTGTCTCTGTCCTCATTATGCCCAGCCTCATTTATAAATGTGCTTCATAAATCCTCAGTGTGGTTGCTACATTTTCTAATTAGATTTAGGCCCCTTGCACACTGCCCTGACTTGAAAGTTGCGTGATTTTACCGCATTTTTACAGCGATTTTGCGGTCGTGATTTTGCCGTGACTTTGATGTGATTAGACTATGAGTAAGCGCCCATAGTGGGGTGTGAAACGCATCAGTTGGCACTGTTTTTCTGCACTGTTTGGACCATGTTGCAATTAAGGATTGAATTGGAGTGCGGCCATCCTGATCTCTTTTATTTCCTTTGACGCAAATTTGCTGTGATTTCAAGGAATGCCTTTGTAAACTTGAGGTCTATGGACCTCAACTCGCATCAAATTTAGACCAAAGTAGTAGAGGGACTACTTTGAAGTCAGTGCGACTTGAAGTTCACACATATGAATGGTACTCATTGGAAATAATGGGCAGCACAGTGGTGTAGTGGATAGCACTTTCGCCTGGCAGCAAAAGGGTCGCTGGTTCGAATCCCAACCACTGCACTACCTGCCTGGAGTTTGCATGTTCTCCCTGTGCCTCTGTGGGTACTCCGGTTTCCTCTCACACTCCAAAGACATGCTGGTAGGTAAAATTAGATCCTGTCTAAATTGGCCCTAGTATATGTATGAATGTGAGTTAGGGACCTTAAATTGTAAGCTTCTTGAGGGTAGAGACTGATGTGAATGTACAATATTTATGTATAGCACTGCGTAAATTGACAGTGCTATATAAGTACCTGAATAAACGCGAGTCGCGCTGCGCATTCCTAGTGGCCAGGCAATCTTCTGGGACCTGTGACATGTCCCAGAAGATTGCCAGGAGGGAGGGGCCGCCTAGAAGGAGAGGAGGAGTCGCCTAGGAGGCCCCGAGGCGGAAGGTGGAAGAGGGACAGGAAGTCCCTCTGAAACCTGGGGACACACTCCCCCCAAAAAAAATTACATGCCAAATGTGGCATGTAAGTGGGTGAGGAGTGCTTAAAGCGGAAGTTCCATTTTTGGGTGGAACTCCGCTTTAACCAGGATGAAATACAACATTCTTAAAAAAAAATTCCAAGTGGTATAAATGTATAATACAGTGTACAGCGTTCAGCAGACTGGGGAATGTAATGTATAGCATAGTGTACATCACATTGCAGCAGTTTGCGGTATGTGGTGTGTCAATACCATAGAGAATGGTGTTGTTACACTTGCAGTCAATGGACGTGCACAGTACTATTATGCTCATTAAATAAATTACATACACAGACATACAATAACCTCCCTGGCGGTATTCCCCAGTGTGGCAGGGGGTGAGTTAGTTACTTACCTTGTCCCCTGGATCCTGCGG
>BLSH010125146.1:585382-595484 GCA_018402905.1 Glandirana rugosa
CCCCCCCCCCCCCCCCCCCCCCCCGCAGTGTCCTCCGGCGGAATCATTCGCCCGATGCCTCTGGGTTCCAGGCTCCGTTCCCTGTGAGCGTCGCGTCGCATGGGGGCAGAGCCCGGTGGCAAATTCAGAAAGTGTAAAATACATAACACATACTGTACACTGTAATCTGTAAGATTACATTACTGTATCAAATCACTTCACATCCCATTTGTCCCTAGTGCTTTGTCCAGAGCCCTGAATGTATTTTTATAATATATATGCCATTCTTTCTGCCTGGAAACTTGAGAATGTCCATGGCATCCAAAAAGCGTCCCTTTAAAAAGCAGTTTTTGACCAGCTAGAAAACACCGATAGTAAATAAGAATCACTTGCAGAATTGAGTGATACTGATTCATGGGGAAATTCGTCATCAGACACTGAAAGTGATGACAGCGACAATTCTGCAACTGAGCAAATCTCAGTGTTTTGATTTAATATATTTAATTTATTATAGGTTTCCTTTTAAAACAAACATTAATTACCTGTCCTATGAGGAAAAACTGCTTGCTGAAAGATCTCCTGCATCTGACACTTCCGTGAATGTTGGATGCTAGCATATCTTCCCAACCCCTGCTCTGTGGTTTTGTCCATTGGCCACTACATCACTATGCCTGGACCTGTGCAAGACACTAGATAACTTTCAGCAGGATCATTTCTTTAACCACTTCCTTACTGGGCACTTAAACCCCCCTCCTGCCCGGACCAATTTTCAGTTTTCAGCGCTGTCGCTCTTTGAATGACAATTGCGTGGTCGTGCGGCGTTGTACCCAAACAAAATTGGCGTCCTTTTTTTCCCACAAATAGAGCTTTCTTTTGGTGGTATTTGATCGCCTCTGCGTCATTTCTAATCGCTGCTATAAACAAAACAAGAGCAACAATTTTGAAAAAAAAACAATATTTTTTACTTTTTGCTATAATAAATATCCAAAAATAAAATATAAAAAACAAATTTATTCATCAGTTTTGGCCGATATATATTCTTATACATATTTTTGGTTAAAAAAATCTCATTCGGCGTTTATTGATTGGGTTGCGCAAAAGTTATAGCGCCTACAACTATGGACATTGATTTATGGCGTTTTTATTATTATTTTTTTTTTTTACTGGTAATGGCGGCGATCTGCGATTTTTATCGGTACTGCGATATCGGGACGGACATGTCGGACGTTTTTGACACTTTTTTGGGACCAATGACATTTATACAGCGATCAGAAATTTAAATATCCACTGATTACTGTATAAATGTCATTGGCATTGAAGGGGTTAACCTGCAGGGGGCAGTGAAGGGGTTAACAAATGTTCCCTGGGTGTGTTCTAACTGTGGGGGGTGGGGTTGATAGGGGCATGACAGATCTAACTGATCCCAGTGACAGGGATCAGTAGATCTGGCATGCCCCTCTTCACAGAACGGGGAACCGCCGTGTTTACTTCGGCGGTTCCCCGTTCCTCCTCTCTGTAAGGAGATCGCGGGTCTCCGGCGGACATCGGGTCCGCCCGACCCGCGGGCACGCTCCCGCAGCATGCAGCGGCACGTGCACGCGCCGCTCGCGCCCGCGGGAGCGTGCGCAGCACGAGCCAAATGGGAGGACGTCAATAGTCTATGGGACCCAAACATGAAAAATCAAAAGTCCCCATTTTGACGGCTTATATGCAAGTTATTGGCCATAAAAAGAGTATGGGGGGCTGGGTACTGCCCTCATGGACATGTATCAATGCAATCATTAAAAAAAAAAAAAAAAAAAGATAGTTTTTAAAGGAGCAGCGATTTTAATGATGCTTAAAGTGAAACAATGAAAATGAAAAATTCCTTTAAAGATAGTGCATGGGGAGTCCTCTTTGTTTGTAAAGTGGCACATTTTTACAGTGTATACAACTGCTGCAGCAAAGCCGACATTTAAAAAAAAAAAATTATTTAAATGTACTTTGTGACTGCAAGCTATTGCCGACACCCGGCAATACAAAAAAACCCCACAAAGATTGTTTTACAAAATGGTGTGGGGTCCCCCCCCAGTACATACCAGGCCTTTGGCATGAATTTTAAGGGGAACCCCATGCCAAAATTTCAAAGAAAATGCCCCCCCCCCCCAAATCCATACCAGACCCTTGTCTGAGCACGCAGCTCGGCAGGTCAGGAAGGGGAGGGGACAAGCGAGCGCCCCCCCATCCTGAACCATACCAAGCCACATACCCTCAACATGGGGAAGGGGTGCTTTGGGGCAGAGTGGGCGCCGGACAGTTGAACAGGCGATGTTCAGGCTGACCTTTTGCTCGGCTCGAACAGTTCATCTATCTCTATAGACCTATAGATGAGACCTACATGTTCACATTGCATTAGCAGGCACTAAAACCCTATGTTTTTATCCTCTTAGAATGGCCTTCCAATACTCCTCTACAGACCTGTATGTGTTTCTAGAAATATTCCAGTAAATGAAGGTAGCTATATTAGAGAATATAAATATGATAGACAAAATATACCTAGCAAAATAACTTGTAATAAATATGTTCCATAGCTAGTTTTATTATATTTTATAGATGGGTGTTCTCTTAAACCCGACATTTTTATTATGGTTGTGTATTTTGATTGGTGATATTGTATTGCTTGGCCCAGATGTTTTAGAACTTTGAGAGTGACATCAGAAGCAATTTTAAAGAAGAATGAAAAAAATGTAGTATGCTTTTTTATCTGTACGTGAGAATAAATCTGAACATATGTTTAACTTTACAAGACTCCCTTGCCGATTGTCTTTTTAGCCTCCTGTAGCAGAGTTCCATACTTCTGGGTGGTCAATGTGATTCTTCCTTCATTCTTTAGTAAAAGTGCTCCTTCCCGTTCCCCAGTGTAAACAAATTGCAGTTGTACTGTGTGTATATTAAAGATTATTAAGCAATAAGACCACAATTAATTATCACAAGGTAGCCTGAGAAAGAGTCTTTAATCAGATGAGCAAAGAAGAGGACCTCATTCTTTACTCAGATTGTGTGTGGCGGGATCTGTTAATGATCACTTATTTCAAAGTGAAATTGGAGACCTTTTTTAACAAATAGCTGAACTTGATGGAGTGAAGGCTCATAAGAAGGTGAGGGATTACGCTCACTTAATACTGTATTGCTATTTAGACACATGTGCTCGAGTTTATTCTTGGCTTTTATGAAGTCAAAGCACTAACACAAATGTTATTATTTCCATGCTATTTGTTTTAAAACCGTTCAGCGATACAATTATACAATGAACAGGAAATCACAGAAATTAAGATAGCTTGTTTTAATTTCTCCTAGTTTATTTTTTTTTTGCAGTCATTAACGTTATGTAAATCTATCCCCACATATGCTTTCATTGAATAATACAGATTGATGTACAAAACGTAATAACTTAAAATTTAGATGACTGTTGTAGGAGCCTAACTGCCTGAAAATGCCCTTCTGGGGTGGTAATGTCATTGGGATGGGGTCTTCAGAAATCTCCATTCACAGTGATAACATGCAAATGTCCCTGACATAGATGTCAACTGTCCCGGATTTTCTGGAACAGTTGACATAGATGTCAACAGTCCCGGTTTTGCTGGAACAGTCTCACATCTTGCTCTGCTGTCCTGCTGATGCTGTGTCCTGGTATCACATACCTGGTGGTGGAGTCTGATATGCAGAGGGAGGCCTCCCTTGCTCCTCTGACAGTGCCTGGCAGAGTTGCTAGTAGAGGAGCAGAGCTGGAACTGCAGGTAACACCATGTAGAAGCACCGGAACAAGGGGGCCACCAGGGACCACCGGCAGGCTGGAGACTGGAACAGGCAGATGCTTAGACATCATGGACTGCAGAGAAGACACAGCAGCTAGCAGTACTGAGGCTGATGAGGCTTGAGCACAGGCAGGTGCAGGTAGGCTGGAGAAGTCACAGGAAGAAAAGTCCAGAACAGGTGCAGAGGCAAGGTCAATTGCAGGCAGATTCGGCAATAGGCTGGCAGTGAGGTACAAGGGAGCAGGCAGGAGAGTAGTCAGGACAAGCCAAGGTCGGATGCAGGCAGATAGCAGGAATCGTCAGGAACAAGCCGGGTAGGTCAACCAGAACAGGAATACAGGCAATAGATACCAGATACACAGGGAATGCTGTGGACCAGACAGCACTGGTTCTAGGGAGTGAGCCAGTTTAAATAGTCCATTTGGCGCAATTAGTTGTCACAGAGTGCGTGCACCCGTTCCGGTGCATGCTCGCTGCTGCATGTTCGCGCGCCCATGCATCTCTTCTCATTGCAGCATGAAGCACGGAGATCTCCTATGGCCGCCATATTGGTTACTGACATGCCCTTCCTGACACCTGGGCCATTGTGTGAGATCACAGCTTAAACCACAACCGCACCCATTGCCCAGAAAGGCAGCGCTATGTGTGTGGGGTGTTATTGATGGCTGGGAGTTTCCTTTCAGGTCCACATGTCTGCCATTGGGAGTTGAGCTGTTGGGTGGCTGGAGGCTGATAGATTGTTTTGAGACTCTAGTTCCCCATCAGGCCATATTGTTACCCATGGCGTTCCAGTCCTAGGCCCATAGTTTGGAGCAGAGCTTCACGGATGTGGCTTGATGTAGCTGTGACTTTTCATAACAAAAAAAGGTTTCCCTGGAAATATTTTAGAAATGGTGGCAACTATGCCCTTTTTTATTTTTATCTTTTTTCATGTGATATGGCTTTGTTACCTTGATAGTCTGTGATAATTAATGACAGCAATAATATCACTATCATTGGTACATTAATTTAAAAGTAGTACTAAAGGCTAAGCATTTTTACCTCAATGCATTCACAGCATGAAGGTAAAAAAAAATGCTCCAGCCCCTTTGCTAATCCCCACCTTTCCCCAAACACGTACCTGCTGTTCTTCTCACCGCTGCTGGGTCCTCAATGAACACAATAGCACAGCGGGAGTGAATCCCCCCTCCATACACTCAAATTGGATCATTTTTTTCATCCAACCCACTGGTTGAATGAAAAAAATACTTTCATGTATGGCCAGCTTTAGTATTGTCTTTTTTTTTCCAGAATATGGACTTTAATTGAATTATATAGTGAAATCTGGCAAAAGAACTGTACACCTTTGTATGTTTAAAATTGCCAAATAAAGAATCTCCTAAATTAAAGTGTTTGTAAATGCAAAAATCAAATGTATACTATCTGTTTCTTCTATGTGTAACACCCTCTAGCTCAGGGGTCTCAAACTGGCGGCCCTCCAGCTGCTACAAAACTACAAGTCCCATGAGGCATTGCAAGGCTGACAGTTACAAGCATGACTCCTACAGGCAGAGGCATGATGGGACTTGTAGTTTCACAGCAACTGGAGGGCCGCCAGTTTGAGACCCCTGATCTACCTAGTGTACTAGGTGTAGATAGTTAGCTGTTAGTGTAGGTAACTTGGTTTGGCTGAGAGCCAGGCCTGGGTTGAATCTGGGTGAGGGTTGAGTAACTTAGGGAGGCTGGATGACTCAGCAAGTAGCGCCTCCCCCTGTTTGTGGAACCTTGGAGAAGCTTCCAGATGTAGTGGGTGGAGTCTAGGAGGAGCTGCTTGGCATATTTATGAGGGCCCCAGCCAATTCCCAGAAGATGGGCTGCCAGGGTGCAGGCCACTTCATAAATAGGCATGATGTCAGCAGGAGCAGTCGGATGGAAAATGGAGATGGAGTGCTGAGAAAGCTATCGTTAGCACTTGAGGGTGCTCTCTAATCTTGTGGGGGTGACCTCGGGCCTGGGTCTTGGGTGCTGGAAGGATCCCCTACAACACATGGAGGATCCCCTTCCTGGAGTGACAAAAGCAAAGAGAGGACAGCATGAAGTCTGGGAAGACTGTGAAGAGAGTGTCAGTATGGGAGGACTGTAGAGAAGTTAGCCAGGAGAGCTAGTGAAAGAGGCAGCTGCAGGCTGGCAGTGCCTGAAGAGGAGATGCTGGGATCAGTAGCCACAGGGATGTATGCTGGACATTGACTTTTTTGTACAAGCCAAAGGGGCCTAGGGTTCCTGCCTTTAACAGGCTGTTGCTTAAAATCTGAGTGCTGTGTCAGATCCACTATCAGTGTGCCAGCGAAATACTGCAAGCAAGCGAGTGCTGGAGGAAGCAGAGGCGTGTATATAGACTGTATATAGAAAAGTTGTCCCTGGAATTGTTTAAAGTGAAGTGGGCATCCCATAATTCCCAACTCCCATCCAAGTTCTAATCCCTCAAATAAATAACAAAAAAAAATAGTACTGGACTGTTTTCTGACTCTGAGGTGATTGTGAATATTTGGTGTGCCTTGCTGTGCATTCTACTTATGGCTCCTTAGGGGATGGTTCATATGCATTTCAGCAGTGCTTTCCATAATAATATATTATTGCATCCATTTATTCTTCTGGATTACCTGGTTGATCCTGTCAGTTCCCTATCTCCAGGTTAAAAACTGACTACACTAGCTGATCCGTGCAAGCATGGTCAATTTGTCTCCTCCATCATGTCATACTCAAGCAAGTGCACAACATGTCTGTATCTTCCATGGTCTGTGTGTGGCCAAACCGCCAGTCTATCCATTCTCTGTTGATTGACAGAGGGTTCCTGAGCTAGCCTTGCTGTGAATGGCTGCAAGTTCTCTGGAGGAAGTGATGTTATACCGCCGTGTGTGTGTTTACGTTCCATCTCCTTGAAAACGCTGATACTTGGCGGCATACGTCACTCCTGATAATGACGTACATACCTCCTAATTTTGAAATGCCAACCCATGATCTGTGATCTGCTAAGCAAGGGAAAGTGATCATGTGACCTGCACATTAAAGCACTGATTAAGGTAAAACAGCATTATTTTCACAATTACATATATGGATTGTGTATGCCAACTCATTTACCATTTTATTTATGAACACACAATAACTTGCCTTTACAACCACTTTAACTCTGTCACCATTTATAAAATCTGAAACAAACGCCTCCCTGCAAAGCAAGCAACTAATATGTATCTGTCCTGCTGGTATCCCTTGCAGTGCGCTTTGGTTTTATCCACTGGTCCTTACGTCTCCACAGGACAAAGGGATGGCAGAAGAAACCACAATACACAGCAAGGGACCAGGCCAGGGGCGTAATGATAGGGGTTGCGATTGCAACTGGGCTCCATGCTCCAGGGGGCCCGTGTGCCACCCTTGTACACCTGGATAGGAGGGATGGCGGGGGCGGCATTTAGAGGAACCATCTCCTCCATTTTCCTCCTAATGGAGAAGATTGGTTCCTCTATATGCTGCCCCTGCAACCCCTCCTATCCAGTTTACTTGTCTTCTGCTGTTCGCAGGGTCCATGTGTGCTTCCCTGGTCCCCCCACACAAAGCTGCTGTCTTCTCCCTCCTCTCTCCTTCCAGTTGCTGTAGAAGATGTGTCATGATGGAAAGATGGGAACGGGTCGGTAAATTTGTCATTTACCAGTCCTTCCTTTTCTGAATGGACAGAGTCAGTGATTGCTACCAATTGCTTCATTCATAAATAAAGCATAGTAAACTGTTTTTACTATACTTCCATTTCTGAATGAATGGGGGGCTCAGTACTCAACTATTCCTGTCCATTCATTCTGTGTAGCTGAGGTTTTTACAGATGGAGATTGAGAGCTTTGTTGAGGTTTGTTTAGAGCCCTGATATCTCATAAAAGCCCCCCAACAAAGCTCCTAAAAATTTGTAAAAAAATAATAAAAATAAAATTGTAAAATAAATAAGCACAAGGGGGTTTTTAGCGGGACTGTGCAGGTAATAATCGCAGAAACAGGTATAAGCATAAAGAATTGTTTGTTTTATTTAAGACAAATAGTAAAAAAAGACCATAAATAGGACTTGTAAATACAAATACATAAATGGCATACAGAAATCTGATTGGCAAGCTATGGACAATATACTTCACATATAAAGTGCAAAAAATGCTGAACAAGGAGTTGTATGCACTAATTCCTTTCCAACGTTTCGACTGAAGCCAGTCTTCTTAAGGGATTGAGTAAGAAGCATACAACAGCAATGGTTCTGACATTGAAGAAATGATAACAGTTAGTATCACAACCAACAGCAATACAGCTATACAATAAGGATGAATCCTGTACAAAGTACTTTCAAGATCTTATCACATGTGTGTATATAGACAGTCTCACTCAGGACTCACAGCACCTATCAGTGGTTCAAACAAGCCAGCGGAAGTCACACAGGAACAGCCCCACATGTCATCCTAGGGCTCCCAACAGACCACCCCAAAGCACGGGGGGGGGGGGGATGAAGTCCAAAGGGCCACCCATTCAAGGAGGGATAGGGGGGGTCTAGAATAAGAAAAATAATAAATAGATTCAAAGGGCGAAGTACTGCCCAAAAACGGACTAGCCTTGCAGGACTTGTAAGGGTAAAAACTGGTTACATCAAAAATACACTTACCTAGTACTTAGGACCAGTTGTCTCATATGAAAAATTGCAACCGATTACAGACCGAGGAAAAAAAAAGAACAGTGACAGCCCCAGGGAGAGGGACACACCGGACGCCCCCCAGACCCCACCAGACAGCAAGAACCACCAAAGGCGCTGGCCAAAAGCCAGACCGTGCAGTACTGGCACATGCATAAAATACAACACTGTAACCCAAATATTAATGCAATTGAATTAGTTCACCGATCCGAGAGAAAAAAAAAATATTATGAAATTGGAGTAGAGGATAGAAAATATAGCCATCACATCAGGTGCTCATTCTTGCCCGATACAAATCCCTCCAAAAAGGGCCTGAAACTCAAAATTTCATTAATCCCCGGAGGGGAATTGGCCTTTAAATTAAATATCCAGTGTGATTCGCGCTGGAGGACCAACTTGTTCCAATCCCCTCCACGCGAGCCACGCTGAACATGTCCAAGAGCCCAAAACTTAAGATCAGGAACATGGTAATTATGAACATGTACTATGTGGGGACCAATGTTGGAGTATATATCACCCACCTCCACCGCATGCACATGATCATAAATCCTTCTCCAAAACTCCCGGACAGTTTTCCCCAAGAAGAACACCCCACAGGGGCAGTTCATGATATAAATGACCACCATAGATTGACAGGTCACATGGCTTTTGGGAATAAAGGATCTACCATCCGGAAGTTGAGGAGAAGGATCACTGAGGATATATTTGCAATAGTTGCAAGAGCCACAGGGAAAGGTACCAGGAGGGTCATCTAAGACCCGAGAGCTGTCCAAGGGAGAAAAGTAACTAGACACCAATTTATCCCGTAGAGAGGGTGCTCTCCTAAAAGTTAAGAGAGGGTTGGGAGGGAGAAATCTGGCTATCTTTGGGTCAGACAACAAAAGATGTTAGTATTTCTGTAGATGTTGTCTGAGATTAACATGCTGGCTATTGTAAGAGGTTATTATCCGAATTGAATCGTCTGTATTCTTTTTCTACGAGATGTGCAGAACCTGAAACTACGGATACTGGAAGCTTGTGCTAGCATTTCTCCTGCGGTGTTGCTATCAGTGTGTGAAGAGTGGGAGAAGAGGGTTGCATTGACAATCCAACACAATGGGCAGCACATTCAACACATTTTATAAGTGGTCAGAAACTTGTAAATAACTCATGAAAGAATAAAGTTACGTTAAAACCAAGCACACCATAGTTTTTCTTGTGAAATTCCCAATAAGTTTGATGTGTCACATGACCCTCTTCCTATTGAAAAAACAAAAGTTGGATTCAAAATGGCCGACTTCAAAATGGCCACCATGGTCACCACCCATCTTGAAAAGTTTCCCCCCTCACATATACTAATGTGCCACAAACAGGAAGTTAATATCACCAACCATTCCCATTTTATTAAGGTGTATCCATATAAATGGCCCACCCTGTATATAATATATAGAATTTGGGCCAGGATCTTCAACAGTTAGGGTGTACTGTTACATTTTGAGAGGTCTTACCTGTGCATAATGGACAACACAAGAAAGTACTTCGGATAGCAGAGTTCAATGTTTGGTTAAAGAATTGGTGCAAAGCTGAAGGTTTTGGTTATGTTAGTCATGATGCTACCCGGTGGTCGGACATTGAACTTTACAAGAGAGATGGCCTG
>BLSH010125146.1:598025-638923 GCA_018402905.1 Glandirana rugosa
GGTTCCTTTGAGAGTTAACTAAAGTTTCTTCTTTTATTTCGACGATCTTACCGGGTCGGTTAGTAGACTGAACTTAGGTTATCTTTTAGATACCTTTCTTGATTTCTAGTCTCAAGTATCTTGTCCGGTTGCCTTGGAAGTTCTAAACTTCTGACACACCTTCTTACCCGGTTTTAGTGTGGACTCGTTACGTATGCTGATTGAAGAGGTATGTCCTCCGTAGAACTTCGACAGAAACGGTTGTTTCCTAAAACATGGTTCATAATTTATTTAAAGTCAATCGTACAATTTATGGAAAGGGGACACATTAAGGTAAAATATAATGTATCTTTAGGTTAATGTAAAAAAAAAAAAAATAAAAAAAAATAAAAAGGGGCAGACTCGATGGACTACTCAGTCTTTTTCTGCCGTCACTTTTCTATGTTTCTATGTTTCTATGTAATATAAAATGGAATTACACAGGGGAAAGGTATTTAACATGCTAACTGAAATTTATTTAATACTTGGTACAAAATCCTTTGTTGGCAAAGACAGCTTCAAGATGCCTCCTGTATGGAGAAGTTAGTCGTATGCATTGCTCAGGTGTGATTTTGGCCCATTCTTCCACACAGTCTTCAAATCTTGAAGGTTCCGTTGGCCTGTTCTATGAACTCTGATCTTTAGTTCTTTCCATAGATTTTCTATTGGATTCAAGTCAGATGATTGGCTGGGCCATTCTAGCAGCTTTATTTTCTTCTTTGAAATCAATTGAGAGTTTCCTTGGCTTTGTGTTAAGGATCATTATGTTGCTAAAATGTCCACCCTTGTTTCATCTTCATCATCCTGGTAGATGGTAGCAGATTTTCATTAAGAATGTCTTGGTACATTTTTTTTACAAGTTACCAGTAACATTTCCTGAGAAACAGCCCCATACAATAATGTTCCCACCTCCAAACTTCACTGTTGGTATGTTTTTGGGGTGATGTGCAGTGCCATTTGACCTCCAAACATGGTGTGTATTATGGTATCCAAAAAGTTCAATTTTGGTCTCATCTGACCAGACTATATTCTCTCAGTATTTCACAGGCATGTCTAAATGTTGTGCAGAAAATGATAAATTAGCTTCAACATGCTTTTTCTTCAGCAATGGAGTTTGCGTGGTGAGCGTGCATACAGGTCATGGCGGTTGAGTGCATTACTTAATGTTTTCTGTGAAACAATTGTACCTGCTAATTCCAGGTCTTTCTGAAGCTCTCCACTAGTGGTCCTTGGCTCTTGGACAACTCTTCTGAAATTCTTTTCACTCCTCTGTCAGAAATTTTGTGAGGAGCACTTGGTCATGCCCGGTTTATGGTGAAATGAAGTTCTTTCCACTTCTGGATCATTCAGAAGTTTAGAAATCCTTCTGTATCCAATGCAATCAGTATGTTTTTCAACAATAAGGTTGAGAAGGTCTTGAGAGAGCTCTTTGCTTTTACCCATCATAAGATGTTTCTTGTGTGACACCTTAGTAATGAGACCAATGAATTAATTTGCACTGGCAAGGGGCAGGATTGCTTTCTAATTACTGATAGATTTCAGCTGGTGTCTTGGCTTTCCATGCCTTTTTGCACCTCCCTGTCTTCATGTGTTCAATACTCTTTCCCTATGTTATGCCATTTTATTACACATAACTTAATTTCTTTGTTTTGGTTTCTTTGTATGTATGGATCGCATGGGTTGTTACGACATGTGGTGAAAATGTCATGTCAATAGCACCTTTAGAAATATATTTACATAGAAAAATGTTGACGTGTTCCATACTTAATTTACCCACTGTATATATCTATGCACATTAATCCATAAAAGACTATTGATTATCATAAAACACATGACCAGTGCTCTCATCCCATACAACTTTATTCCAGGAAGAGAAGTAGAAAAGACAGGGAAAGGATAATACTTCCAGTGTCTCTGATCACAGATGGGACACTATTGATTGGTACAGGTTTTCCAAGCTGTCGTCCAATCATCCACATAATTTCATTGCTTTTTTAAACAGACTGTGTTTGTGCAGTACATTTCCCCTTAAATGTTAATTGAACTATCAGCATTGTTTATTTTGTTACAGTCACACTGTAATTACGGATGAAATTGTAGCTATTTGTACACTAAAGGATTTCCCTTACAGAAATGTCAGGCAGCTCTATAGAGGCAGTACGTAAATGGCAGAAATCATAAAAAAGCAGGTGTTGGTACTGAGAATGCAGAAAGGCTGCCATGTTCCATATAAAACAAGCCCTTTGAAAATGAAGCCTCTTCAAATATTAACTCAGAGTCACAGAGCATCCATGAATATAGAAAAGTAACAGCTAAACTTAACCCTGCTTAGTGGGCTGCAGCAAATACAAAAATAGTGAAATTAGACTGCTAGAAGCTTAAAGATCAGGAAAGACAAATCAGTACTTGCCAGTTCTTTAGCTGGAATGGAAACTAGGAATTTGAAGCTTTACACAGCTGGTGAACGTTCCCCATCCAGGGATGGAAAATGGCCAAGTCAGTAGAATCTGAACAGCAGTGGTGATTCCTCTGTGAAGCTCAATGCCACCCGTAGTTCCAACAGCATAGTACAGGTTTGGCAACTGTAAAGGTTCTACTGTACTATACATTTGTGTGTATATGTATATGTGTTCATAGTTGCTATATATTAACAATAAAATAAGGGAATATAATTATTAAAACAGAGCATCACTGTATAAGAAGTTTAAAAAAATTCCAGACACAGAATAAAAAAGGAATAGATATTACCAGTTTATTCAAATGTTTCTACAGGGGCCGTACACTATATATATATATGCATACATTTTCGCTCATGATGGCTTGATTGTAACTGTGTGGTTGTAAAGCCACAACTGTGGTCACATGAAGCTCTCATCTATGCACCCTGTGAATATTTTCATTCTCTTTATGTATACAAAAATCCAAAAATGTAAATTGTGGCACTAATCTCAAAACATACAGTAAATGTGTTGAAAAAGGGTCCTAACACAGTATGAATGCAAATACAGATCATTTCAAACTTTGATCATAAATAAACAATACAAATGACATGATAAAGTTTAATGTTCAAGTTCTGATCAGAAAAAGTTTATGTGCATAGCATATAAGGTGCTTAAACAGTGACCAATCATATCTTCATAAGTGCTTCAACTATAAATCCTTTTCGCCGTGCAACACATAATGGCTTACCAGATGGTGTGTAACCCTCACATAATGAGAAGTAAAATTGTACCTGGTTACAGTGCCAACCCCCTGAAGTGAAATTTACTGGCAGGACACAAAATTTACAAATGCCACCAATTTTTTCCTGGCAAAAATCATGAAATTTGCTGTCAGAGCCACATTTTTTACTGACACTGGAAAAAAGTACCTAAAATGCCAGTTTTCAGTGCTAAACAGTGCAAATATCAGCATTTAAACTATGTAGCTAGTGGTATTAGCAATGTGTTTAAGTTAAAAATAGTCTAAATATTTCTTCAACTACATGGTACAGGAGGGGGTCAGAGGTTGTGTGGACATAGTACAGGGGTCAGAGGTTGTGTGGACATGGTACAGGGGTCAGAGGCTGTGCGGGCATGGTGCAGGGGTCAGAGGCTGTGCGGATATGGTACAGGGGTCAGAGGCTCTGTGGACATGGTACAGAGGTCAAAGGCTGTGTGGACATGGCAAAGGGGTCAGAGGCTGTGCAGACATAGTACAGGGGTCAGAGGCTGTGTGGACATGGTAGAGGGGTCAGAGGCTGTGTGGACATGGTAGAGGGGTCAGAGGCTGTGAGGACATGGTACAAGGGTCAGAGGCTGTGCGGACATGGTACAGGGGTCAGAGATTGTGCGGACATGGCACAGGGGTCAGAGGCTGTGTGGACATGATACAGGGGTCAGAGGCTGTGCAGACATGGTACAGGGATCAGAGGCTATGCGGACATGGTACAGGGGTTAGAGGTTGTGTGAACATGGTACAGGGGTCAGAGGTTGTGTGGACATGGTACAGGGGTCAGAGACTGTGCGGACACGGCACAGAGGTCAAAGGCTGTGTGGACATGGTAAAGGGGTCAGAGGCTGTGCGGACATAGAACAGGGGTCAGAGGCTGTGTGAACATGGTACAGGAGGTCAGAGGCTGTGTGGACATGGTACAGGGGTCAGAGGCTGTGTGAACATGGTACAGGGATCAGAGGCTGTGCAGACATGGTACAGGGGGTCAGAGGCTGTGTGGACATGGTACAGGAGTTAGAGGCTGTGCAGACATGGTACAGGGGTCAGAGGTTGTGCGGACATGGTACAGGGGCTAGAGGTTGTGTGGACATGGTACAGGGGTCAGAGGATGTGCAGACATGGTACAGGGATCGGAGGCTGTGTGGACACGGTACAGGGGTCAGAGGCTGTGTGGACATGGTATAGGAGTTAGAGGCTGTGCAGACATGGCACAGGGGTCCGAGGCTGTGCGGACATGGTACAGGGGTTAGAGGTTGTGTGGACATGGTACAGGGGTCAGAGGCTATGTGGACACGGTACTGGGGTCAGAGGCTCTGCGGACATGGTACAGGGGTTAGAGGTTGCGTGGACATGGTACAGGGGTCAGAGGTTGTGTGGACATGGTACAGGGGTCAGAGACTGTGCGGACACGGTACAGAGGTCAAAGGCTGTGTGGACATGGTAAAGGGGTCAGAGGCTGTGCGGACATAGAACAGGGGTCAGAGGCTGTGTGAACATGGTACAGGAGGTCAGAGGCTGTGTGGACATGGTACAGGGGTCAGAGGCTGTGTGGACATGGTACAGGGATCAGAGGCTGTGCAGACATGGTACAGGGGGTCAGAGGCTGTGTGGACATGGTACAGGAGTTAGAGGCTGTGCAAACATGGTACAGGGGTCAGAGGCTGTGCGGACATGGTACAGGGGTTAGAGGTTGTGTGGACATGGCACAGGGGTCAGAGGCTATGTGGACACGGTACTGGGGTCAGAGGCTCTGCGGACATGGTACAGGGGTTAGAGGTTGCATTGACATGGTACAGGGGTCAGAGGTTGTGTGGACATGGTACAGGGGTTCAGAGGCTGTGTGGATATGGTACAGGGGTCAGAGGCTATGTGGACATGGTACAGGGATCAGAGGCAGTGCGGACATGGTACAGGGGGTCAGAGGCTGTGTGGACATGGTACAGGGGTTAGAGGCTGTGCAGACATGGTACATGGGTCAGAGGCTGTGTGGACATGGTACAGGGATCATAGGCTGTGCGGACATGGTACAGGGGGTCAGAGATTGTTTGGACATGGTACAGGGGTTAGAGGCTGTGCAGACATGGTACAGGGGGTCAGAGGCTGTGCGGACATTGTACAGGGGTTAGAGGCTGTGCAGACATGGTACAGGGGTCAGAGGCTGTGCGAACATGGTACAGGGGTTAGAGGCTGTGTGGACATGGTACAGGGGTCAGAGGCTGTGTGGACACAGTACAGGGTCAGAGGTTGTGTGGACATTGTACAGGGGTTAGAGGCTGTGTGGACATGATACAGGGGTCAGAGGCTGTGTGGACACGGTACAGGGTCAGAGGCTGTGTGGACATGGTACAGGGGTTCAGAGGCTGTGCGGATATGGTACAGAGGTCAGAGGCTGTGCGGACATGGTACAGGGGTTGAGAGGCTGTGCGGACATGGTACAGAGGTCAGAGGCTGTGTGGACATGGTACAGGGTCAGAGGCTGTGCAGACATGGTACAGGGGTCAGAGGTTGTGCGGACATGGTACAGGGGTTAGAGGCTGTGCAGACATGGTACAGGGGTTAAAGGCTGTGCAGACATGGTACAGGGGTTAGAGGCTGTGCAGACATGGTACAGGGGTTAGATGCTGTGCAGACATGGTACAGGGGTCAGAGGCTGTGCGGACATGGTGCAGGGGTTAGAGGCTGTGTGGACATGGTACAGGGGTCAGAGGCTGTGTGGACATGGTACAGGGGTCAGAGGCTGTGTAGACATGGTACAGGGGGTGAGAGGCTGTGTGGACATGATACAGGGGTCAGAGGCTGTGTGGACACGGTACAGGGTCAGAGGCTGTGTGGACATGGTACAGGGGTTCAGAGGCTGTGCGGACATGGTACAGAGGTCAGAGGCTGTGCGGACGTGGTACAGGGGTTAGAGGTTGTGTGGACACGGTACAGGGGTCAGAGGCTGTGTGGACACGGTACAGGGGTCAGAGGCTCTGTGCACATGGTACAGGGGTTAGAGGATGCGTGGACATGGTACAGGGGTCAGAGGTTATGTGGACATGATACAGGGGTTCAGAGGCTGTGTGGACATGGTACAGGGGTCAGAGGCTATGTGGACATGGTACAGGGATCAGAGGCTGTGCGGACATGGTACAGGGGGTCAGAGGCTGTGTGGACATGGTACAGGGGTTAGAGGCTGTGCAGACATGGTACAGGGGTCAGAGGCTGTGTGGACATGGTACAGGGATCAGAGGCTGTGCGGACATGGTACAGGGGGTCAGAGACTGTGTGGTCATGGTACAGGGGTTAGAGGCTGTGCAGACATGGTACAGGGGGTCAGAGGCTGTGCGGACATGGTACAGGGGTTAGAGGCTGTGCAGACATGGTACAGAGGTCAGAGGCTGTGCGGACATGGTACAGGGGTTAGAGGTTGTGTGGACACGGTACAGGGGTCAGAGGCTGTGTGGACACGGTACAGGGGTTAGAGGATGCATGGACATGGTACAGGGGTTAGAGGATGCGTGGACATGGTACAGGGGTCAGAGATTGTGTGGACATGATACAGGGGTTCAGAGGCTGTGTGGACATGGTACAGGGGTCAGAGGCTATGTAGACATGGTACAGGGATCAGAGGCTGTGCGGACATGGTACAGGGGGTCAGAGGCTGTGTGGACATGGTACAGGGGTTAGAGGCTGTGCAGACATGGTACAGGGGTCAGAGGCTGTGTGGACATGGTACAGGGATCAGAGGCTGTGCGGACATGGTACAGGGGGTCAGAGACTGTGTGGTCATGGTACAGGGGTTAGAGGCTGTGCAGACATGGTACAGGGGGTCAGAGGCTGTGCGGACATGGTACAGGGGTTAGAGGCTGTGCAGACATGGTACAGGGGTCAGAGGCTGTGCGAACATGGTACAGGGGTTAGAGGCTGTGTGGACATGGTACAGGGGTCAGAGGCTGTGTGGACACAGTACAGGGTCAGAAGTTGTGTGGACATGGTACAGGGGTTAGAGGCTGTGTGGACATGATACAGGGGTCAGAGGCTGTGTGGACACGGTACAGGGTCAGAGACTGTGTGGACATGGTACAGGGGTTCAAAGGCTGTGCGGACATGATACAGAGGTCAGAGGCTGTGTGGACATGGTACAGGGGTCAGAGGCTGTGTGGACATGGTACAGGGGTCAGAGGCTGTGTAGACATGGTACAGGGGGTCAGAGGCTGTGTGGATATGGGGCAGGAGGGGGTCTGACTCTGTGGATGCCTCTGCTCTATCTATCTGTCCTCCCTCCACCATACTTGGCTCAGTATAGGGAAGACTGATCTGCACAATACACGTCAGACTGACCTGGATGAATGGTCACAGTCAGCACTTCATTCCAGAATCCAGGCACAGGCAGAGATCAACCTCACCGGACCCCTGCTGTGGCGAGGGCCATCACATCACTGCGCATGCGCCCACCTGGCCGAGCGCGTACGAGTTCTCCTGAGCCCAGCAGGCTTCGAAACAGCACATGCACATTTGCGCTGTTCACCTGCAGCCATCTTTTTTTACGGGCACCGCTGCCCATAACGGGCATATACGGGCAGCCTGAAAATGGGCTGAAATGTACGGGCTGCCCGTAAATTAACGGGCGGTTGGCAACACTGCCTGGTTACCCTTTATGTGCATGAGGAAGTTAAAGCAGAACTTTGGGCAAATAGTTCATTACACAGATTAAATACTTATAAGTGAATTGTATTTTCGTCCATCCAGTCCTGAGATTTACACGGCCATACAGCACAGCCAAGTGGATGATACCACTTTCTCTGTAACAGTTTAAGATGGTACAGTGGTGTCTTCTTTCGATTTCCAACCTTCTTATTGGAACGTAAAAGAACGGCAGCAGACGAATGAGGTTATCTTTCTGCTTACTTTGCTCTCTGCTATTAGTAATGCAGGCCATAGGTGGTGCGAATTCTGTGGTTGCAGGAATAAAGTTGCACAATTCCCACATCAACACAAACAGTGCTGTCAGGGGAATCCTTCCTGCTGAGCAATTGTCTGCTCATGGCGGGGTGGCAGAGATTATTCCTAGCAACTATAGCAGCCACTAGCGATAATCGCAAGTGACCCAGCAGCCTGATTGTACCCAAATTCATTGATCGATCAGCTGGGTACATTCAGCCTGCCCACACATGGTTCAAATCTCAACCAGTTGCTGCTGCACCAGCCGAGATCTGAATTGTCTATGGCTAGCCTAAGTGAAAACATTTGCATGCAGCACACCTGATTGGATCCCAGCCCATCCTTCTTTTTCCCATTCTGAGTGCTGTTGTATGGGAGGTTAGAGAGGCTACAATCAGTCAAATTCAAGTTCTTACACTGATTGCATTAAAAAATACATTTATTTATTAGCAAATACATAATTTCATTATTTCTGTATTTTAAGAAAATGTCTGCAGATTACATGTAATTATGATAGTTGGGCATTAACGGGGAAGTTCTGAAAGCTCAGAGGAAGGTGATCTCAAGGCTACCCAAATGGGGAGTAATACAGGCCTCTGCTTGGACTACATTAAAAGCATGTCTTTCAGTCAGTCTTTGCAAGCAAAAGTTGAAGAGTTTAAGTGACGATGACGCGATACCTTTAAATTTTAAGGTAGAGTATAACATCTTATGATGCCTTTTATTCAGTGCTAATCTTTAACACTAACATATTACATAATCACAAACCCCTGACAGACAGGACAGCCAGGTCCCGAAGCCCCTGAAAGCTATACTTCAGCTAGGAAATTCAGCTTTGTCCAAGACTCACATCAGCCTGTGATGACTCAATAAAGAAACAGCATACAGTAATTAGGTCATCTATAACGTTTTCTCCCTCCTCCTGAAAGTATGTTGACAATATTAGACACACAAGTGCTCAGACTGATTTGCAGTGCTGACCATCCACATCCCAGCTTAAATTCTGCTGAGCAAGAGATTACAGGATGCAATTATTAAAGTATATCTAATCCCAAGCGTAATATATCTCAGTTTACCAGTGTTTAAATATGGTGGCTGCAATCCTTTTATTTTTTTTTAAAGCTTTTTTTAATTATTTTCACCTGGTGATTCTGACAGTAACACACTTTCGTCCTGATGCAAGGTGGTGACAAGACTCGTTCTTCTTTTTTTTTTTTAAAGTATGTTTTTATTAATTTTTGACAAAGTATAATTACAATAGTTACATTATTCGTAAAAACACATGGCAAGGAGATATACAGATTACAACCAAACAAGGGCCGAACATGGCCAACAACATATCTCACAGTAATAGTCCGCCATCCCCTTTGTAAAAGGGGGGCGGTTAGAGGAGTTTAACCAAAACCTGCCCCTCTGACCCAGCCGGATCGGTACAGGAGGTCAAAGGAGTGTACAGAAACACAAAAACGATACTATACTATAACCCAAAAAAACAAAAAATAAATTTCAACTAACACTCACCCTCACACACACCATCCACTCTTCAAGACTCGTTCTTCTTACCAGTGGTGGTCCATCCATAGAGGGCGCACAGGCACCGCCCCCCCATCCATGCGATCTACATATCAGGGCGCCGGACTATGGATTCCAATTGGAGGGGGGATGCTTTTTGTAGCACGCAGATCCCACCCAGTTGTTTGACTATAGCTGTTTTCACAAATTTCCTCCTCGCCAATCAGGAAGTGGGTTGTGAGACCCATTACCTGATTGGCCAAAGCGTCAGGCAATTCTATCGGATGCCTAGCACTTGAGAGGAAGTGAGTGGAGAGGCACGGTGGAAGCCGCTGAAGGAGCGGACATTTGAGCCGCTACTCGCACCCCGCAGCACGCCAACTAGATGGGGTCTGCCTGCCATGCTGGAGGACATGGCAGCCCACAGCCCGCCACCTAGATGGGGTAAGTGCCAGACTGCCAACCGCCCGGGGGATGGGGGTTTAGTGCCACGCCGCCGGGGTGGTGGTTGTTTGCTCCCCCCCAAAAAAAACCCCACCAGGCGCCACTGCTTCTTACTGTATCAGCACAAAAGAATTAGAGTAGGACAACAGAGACCTCCCGATATCCTCTTTTCTATAATATAGAGGGACTGGGTTCTGTGGTCCTCAGAGATATATGGCATCAATGTAAGTGATAAGAATGAAGTGCAGGCAGAGAGCACAGGAATTTATAAGTTCCCAAGATTTCTGGCAAGTATTTTCGCACATATCAAACAGATATAACAAAACACTTTCAATTGTGTATTTAACAGGCCAAAAGGGGCCAAATAAGAGAGGTTCATTGTTAGGGTTTATATACCCCTAAGACCAATTCAGTTAAATTTATACTAGTTGTAAGAAAAAATATATTTATTTTTAACCTACTTTTCAGCTATGGGCCTATTGATTTTGTAACACCTTTGATATTATTTTATTATTACTGAGCAATATATTCTTTTTTCAAAATTGTCTAGCAAAAGTGAGTTTATTTTCTATTGAATCCAAGGACATAAAGATGCTAAAGAAGGAAAAAAAATGTCTAGTTTGTGTAGTGTTCATATAAAAAAAAAATAGTGTTACTTTAGATTTATATATAGAATTAGGTAGTAAACTTTTTTTATATGTCCAATTTATAATTACAGTAAATGTCAAATGTTTGGTACAAATCATGATCATTATCAAAAAAGAATTAACAAAAGAACAAAAATGTATAAATGGTAAATAATGTTAGAATTAAAAAGGTCTCCCACTAAAAAAATGTGCTTCGGCACCTATTTGTTTTCCTGCAAAGTCCTGCAAATACCTGTTGATCCTGCCAACTCATACAACGTCTTATAATAGGGGAGCAACGCTGCTGCACTGCTACTGAATTAAAAGCAGGATTGCCCCTCATAGTGGCTGTACCTTCTTGCACTAAAGTGGGATGAAAAGATGTTGCAGGGAGTGTGACCAGGGCTGCTGATAGAAATCACAGGGGCCCCCTAGAGCCTACCTGATAGGGCCCCCCCTCCGAAAATATCAAATTATATTTTCACTAAAATGCCACGGACGTGATGCTATGCTTTTCAGCCATGGCAGAAATGATACAGTGTGCTTGTGCTAGGTTAAACCAGGCAGGGAGGAGACAATATGCCTCACAACCTGTAAGATTCTCTCTGAAAAGCAATCCAAATACTGACTGCTCTTAAACAAGTCTTTTTTTAACATTTTTTAAATTGTATTTATTAATTGAATTGGTTTTTTTTGCATTTTTTTAACTGCCTTGTTGGGGGGCCTTTGGTGAAATATTTTTGAGACAGAGAAAGGGACTGATAACAGAGATTAATCAGTCCCTTTCTCTGTAGCCTCAGTTGCACTGGACAGTAAATGAATCTCTGAGGCTTCCTGTTTATTCACAAACTGAAGCTTAGTAAACACAGTTTACTATGCTTCAATGATGAATGGACACAGTGAGCAATCAGTACTGATCGCTTACTGTGTTCATTTAGGCAAGGAAGGGTTTGGTAAATATGACCTATTTCTCTCTTCCCAGGAGAGGAGAGGAGGGAAGCCAGCAGCATTGCAGGAGGGGGGCACACAGGGGGCTGACAGCAGGTGTAAGGGCATGCAGATCCTAAAACTGATCCTCCTGCAGCACAGCCAGAGGGAGAAAGAGGAGTAGAAGCCTACAGGGGTATTCATTAGAATCACCAGTTTTACCAATACAGCAGTGCCAGCCAACCCTCCTGGTCTGCAGGTCCCCAGGCCCACCTTGTGAACTGATGGGGCCCAGTACAGGGGGGCCAGATATACTGCCTTATCAGCAGCCCTGAGTGTGACTATCAGCACTAGCTTGCCTTGTTCATTGTTTTCTGGATTGACATATCTAACTGTACTGCTGAAACCCTCCTACTTTTGGCTGCAGTGTCTGGTAGGGGTAGCGTGTGAAACACAAATGAAGTAGAATTTGGCTGACTGTCTGTGCTAGATACTGTACCTTCCACAACCCAGCACCACCTCTGCCTCTATAGCACATGTGACTCCAGGTATGCCCTGGAGTGTTGTGGCTGCATCCAGTTAGGGCTTTTTGTCTGCTCTTACCTCCAGCTAGTATCCAGGTTATCTTTATCTGCTGCCTGCCCTGACCTCTGGCTTGTATCCTGACCCTGACCTTTGGACTGCTCCCATGGTCTGTGGTACTTAGAGCAGGTTGAACCTGGGGGTCGCAACTAACTCAAAGTCCTCATGAGGGAGTCCTTAGTGAATGATGGGTAACTCCTAGGCTCCACACCCTTGGGGATTCCATGTCAACTTCTCTCACATGGGACCATCTGTTGTGAGTCCTAATTCATCTCCCAGGTCTTCTGCCTTCCAGTATGATCCTGAACCAATATCCAGGACCCCACTGTTTAATATGCTTCAGTGTAGTTCCTACACTGCAGGGTTAGCTCCTCTAACCTTTTTCATGGTGCTCTACTCCATGAATCAGCTTTCAGTGTGCATTTCTTCAGTAAGCCTATCTCCTCCCATTGGTTATCTTTGACCTTATTTTTTCTTTCTGACCTTTGGTTTTTTTTTTCAATATATATAGTATCTGGTTTTGAGAAATTTTATAATCCAACGCATTATTATTAAGATTATGCAGAATTTATATAGTGCCAACAGTTTGCACAATGCTTTTCAAAATGGAGGGTGTATACCAGCTCTACCTCCTTAACCCAAAGTGTAATACTCACCTAGGTCCTAGGCTTATGGCATTGTGTACATTCCCATACAGCCCATACAATTGTAGGGGCTGGTAGATAGAGAGAAGCAACTCTTCAAATGTCGTTAGTCATTGCGTATGATTGGTCCAACTGACCTTTCAGTTTAAATTTGTGTAATACAGTATAGGTGCATTAAAGCAAAAAAAAAAAAAAGTTAACATATTTGCACTTTTATTTTCTTTAGAATGCAGCCACATCCTGAGTAGAAAAGCCTGCCCCCTACTAGCATACTGTAGAGAAGAACCTATTGCTTTTGGTGTGAAAGCAGTGATCTCTCTGCAGAGGTCTGACACACCCCTGCTGAGTAAGAGCAAGAGCTCTCCAATCATTCAGGTTTTAACGCTTTTAGATAACTGTTGTATGCTACTAATTGTTTTTTTAATGTTTGTTCTGTACTGTAAAGAAACACTGATTGGCTGTTACAATTGAAGTTATCACTCTCTTTATAACATTGCCTGAGATTTCATTCTGTATCTCTGCCATGTGTTGCCTGGTGTACCTCCACCGCTGTCCATTCCAGTAAGTGATTATAAACAGCAAGTGAGAAACCTACTGAGTAAACTAAGCAATTCCTACCATTTAAAACCATTGGCAATCAATGAAAGAAATTGTGTGTCTCCCAGCATTGATGATGGTTCTGGCTCAATTTGAATCTTTCTTGTCAAACGTTTTGGATGCTGTTGCCAGCTTGGTGTTGCTTGTGCCAGCAGTGAAGACATTGCAATAATTCTTAAACTAGACTGAAGAAATGGTGCCTACTGAAAACTTTTATACCCAAGATTTACAGCTTGGGAGAGCAGTTTTTGGCAGAATCACGTAAAGTTATTATTGATACATTTAGCCCATATTTGCAGAATAGTACAAACTGAAGAAATTACAACTGTGTTCTTGAATAAAAATAATGCTTACTAGGGGATGTTCAAACACACAGTGTACCATGTGACACATATACAGTATAATAATTTCTCAACCAGCACCAACCTGGAAAAAGCAGCCCTTACATGAAACACACCAGCCAACATTTGACATATTTGGCCAAGAATAGTTAATCAAGTTTATGAGTTATCTTAATAAATTACTGTCAGCAAAGAATAGAACAGGTTCAGTGAGCACTGCTATTTTTCTGGACTAGGACTGGTCACTAGAGTTGAGCAAATCCGGACTGTAAAGTTTGGGTCCGTACCGAACTTTGGGTTGTCCAGGACCCGGACCCGAACCCGGACTTTTCAAAAAAAGTCCGGGTTCGGGTCCGGGGTTCTGGTAATTTTACCAAAAGTTCTGAAAATTGCTGTAAAAAAGTCCAGGAAAGTCCTAGAGGTCTGCAAAAGGAAGGAAAATGGGGGTAAGGGTGGGACAAGTGCCCTACAAAGAAATGGGGACAGGGAAATAACTTTAAATATTAAAAAAAAAATAAAAACCTAAAAAAATCAAAAATGGGGGTGGATGTGGACCATCTTCAAACTGCGTCTGAAAAGTATTAATTAACCGTAGCAGCCATATAACTGTTCTAAAATCATCTTCAAACTGTGTCAAAAAAGTATAAATAAGCCGGGAGAACCCATATCACTGTTCTGCAAACATCTGGAAACTGTGTGTGTCACTTTAAATAAAACCGGGACTAACTGAACTACTGTTCTGCAAACATCTGGAAACTGTGTGTGTCATTTTAAATGAAACCGGGAATAACTGAACTACTGTTCTGCAAACATCTGGAAAGTCTGTGTGTCACTTTAAATGAACCCGGGAATAACTGAACTACTGTTCTGCAAACATCTGGAAAGTCTGTGTGTCACTTTAAATGAAACCGTGAATAACTGAACTACTGTTCTGCAAACATCTGGAAAGTCTGTGTAACACTTTAACAAAAACCGGGGCGAACCCATATCACTGTTCTGCAAACATCTGGAAAGTGTGTGTGAAACTACAGCATAGAGAAGAACAGGGATATGGTTTAGCTCTGCTATAGTTTCAAACACAGTTTGCAGATGTTTGCAGAACAGTGATATCATATCACTGTTCTGCAAACATCTGGAAAGTGTGTGTGACACACACAGTTTCCAGATGTTTGCAGAACAGTAGTTCAGTTAGTCCCGGTTTTATTTAAAGTGACACACACAGTTTCCAGATGTTTGCAGAACAGTAGTTCAGTTAGTCCCGGTTTCATTTAAAGTGACACACAGACTTTCCAGATGTTTGCAGAACACTAGTTCAGTTATTCACGGTTTCATTTAAAGTGACACACAGACTTTCCAGATGTTTGCAGAACAGTAGTTCAGTTATTCCCGGTTTCATTTAAAGTGACACACAGACTTTCCAGATGTTTGCAGAACAGTAGTTCATTTATTCCCAGTTTCATTAAAAGTGACACACACAGTTTCCAGATGTCTGCAGAACAGTAGTTCAGTTAGTCCCGGTTTTATTTAAAGTGACATACACAGTTTCCAGATGTTTGCAGAACAGTGATATGGGTTCTCCCGGCTTATTTATACTTTTTTAGCACAGCTTGAAGATGATTTTAGAACAGTTATACGGCTTCTACCGTTAATTAATACTTTTCAGACCCAGTTTGAAGATGGTCCACATCCACCACCATTTTTGATTTTTTTATGTTTTTATTTTTTTTAAAATGCTTTTAGTTATTTCCCTATCCCCATTTCTTTGTAGGGCACTTGTCCCACCCTTACCCCCATATCCTTCCTTTTGCAGACCTCTAGGACTTTCCAGGGCTTTTTTACAGCCATTTTTGTGCCTAAAAGTTCGGGTCCCCATTGATTTCAATGGGGTTCGGGGTCCGGGACAAAGTTCGGGTTCT
The DNA here is from genome assembly GCA_018402905.1 of Glandirana rugosa. Taxonomy (NCBI): domain Eukaryota; kingdom Metazoa; phylum Chordata; class Amphibia; order Anura; family Ranidae; genus Glandirana; species Glandirana rugosa. Next base: position 613,769 of record BLSH010125146.1, read on the forward strand.
GTTCGGACCCGAACCCGGACTTTGTCCCGAAGTTCGGCCGAACCAGCAGAACCCGGACTTCTAGAAGTTCGCTCAGCTCTACTGGTCACTAATATTCGGCCCACTGGAAATCATATTAGCCCTTGACAACTCTTCTGCAAAATGCCAAAGAGTCCCAAATAGCCAGATTAGGCTTTTCCTAACCTTAGACCTTTTGCAACCAATTACATTAAAGGTGGCCAAGCACATCAATGTAATTGTACAATATTCCTTATATTTACCAACAACTATATTGTGTCAAGTCAAAAATATGTGAAAACACAACTTGATGAATATCAACTCTAATTCACAACAGCACAAATCAAAATCGTGCTGGATACTTCAACCGGCCATGTAAAGTACTAGTGCATCAAACAAAAGCAATGTTTAAAATAAATACATAATTAAATCATATAGTGCATACATTTCAAAAAGTATCAAAAAGTATAAATTCCAAAGTCCTTGGTGCCAGAAATAAAAGTACTTAAAAATCAACACCCGTATTGTCTTCCTTCACCAATGCTATAAAGTGCAGAAAACACCCAGAGGCTTACCAAAAGCTAGATTGAAACTAACATTTCAGGCAATGATCTTTCGTCTCTCAGTCAGTGGACACTGGGGCCACTACCTTTACATTAGAATTGGCATGGGAATATCCTGTTTGGGGTTATTTTCCCTGATTACTGGGTGGTTAGTATTATATGAACGATCCATGGATTAATGGGGAGGGAGCACAGCGAAGTTGCAACATTCATTGAGCGTCTGCTGACTTTTACCTCAAAATTGATTATATACTTGTAAGAAAGGGTAAGAAAGGGTTAACGGCACACACAGACAATGGTTGGGTGAGGCAAATAAGGGTTAATAGCACAGTTGGTGTTTGACAGCTCCCGGTAAGCTAGGGTAATTACACACCATCCATATTTAAGCTGAGTTGCTTTGCTGTGTAGCTACCCCTTGTGACTAAGTCGAAAGTGACGAAATGCGTCAAGTAGCTATACGGCAACTCAGAATCTGTCCAGACGTGTACCTAACATAACATGCAGTGTTATGCAGGAGGGGAGGAGTGAACGGAGTCGGGTAACACGTGGCCATTGTTATACAAAGAAGATTGATTGTTTTCATTGATGTAAGCACATGAATTTCAGATTAAAAAAGGATTATGTTTAACAATTTTACACTATGAGAGGCTCTATGTGTTTTATTTGCATATGTGAATTGGTATCTACAACGTGGACTGATTTGAGGTTGGAGGAGCTGTCCACTGACTGAGAGACGAAAGTACATTGCCTGAAATGCTAGTTTTAATCTAGCTTTTGGTAAGCCTCTGTCCATACGGGTGTTTTCTGCATGTTATAGCACTGGTGAAGGAAGACAATACAGGTGTTGATTTTTAAGCACTTTTATTTCTGGCACCAAGGACTTTGGACTTTATATTTTTTGAAATTTATGCACTATATGATTTATTTATGTATTTATTTTAAACATTGCTTTTGATGCACTAGCACTTTACATGGCTGGTTGAAGTATCCAGCGCAATTTTGACTTGTGCTGCTGTGAATTAGAGTTAATATTCATCAAGTTGTTTTTTCAAATTTTTTGATATTTTTTTGAAGCAGCAGCATCCCCAAGTTTTACATATCCAGTGTTTATTTATTGAGTTTTATAGTGCGGTGTCATAGATCATAGACTGAATGGAAGTGAAGTAGGCACTCGGGTACAGCCTTCTAGCGACATCACCAAATCTCATGAAATTACCAGTTAATGGAACAGTGCCTTAGATGATCTTTCACTGCAGATGCACAACTACTAGGTTTATGGCACAAGAACTGTACCGCAATTTAGGCAATAGAACTATTTTTTTTGTCCTAAAAAGGGCACAAGTAAATCGCGACTCCAAGATCAAAAATCTATGTGATCACTAGAGTGAAAAATAAAATCCCTATTACCTTGATGTCACAGCCCAAGTCTTCTCCTGCTATCTTTACTTTCTGCTTGGAGTCCTTGTTCAGGTGTCCCCATCACTGCCTGCATGATGTGAACATTTCCTGTTGGGTGGCTGCTGGTAGGGTCCTCTCAGGAGAGAGCAGAGGATTGATGTCATCACAAGGAGAACAGTAGGGGCCAGTGGTCTCAGGGCACCATCGCAGCACTGGATTAGTGGCCCATTACACTGGAACCTGTGGTGGTAAGGAACCTGGATGGGGGACTAGGTGAGTAGTGCTGGCTTCACCAGGTAAGGGGGGAAAAAGTCATAGGAGGGAGTGGTAAAAAGTTACTTTTATCTTGGATTGGGGCTTTAACATTTATACATGCCTTCTGTAACAATGCAAATCTTGATTATAAATGTAAAAAGAAACCTTAATAAATCCAGAATACATTTGAAAGCCAACAATCACAATTCAATGGCCACGTGCTTACCTTCTTCAAAGCTCAAGGTGACAAATATACCAGATAATATTTAAAGAGAAACAATATAGTTTGGGGTCAATTTTAGTTGTTTAAATGTATATAATTAATATTTCACAGGCCTAGAAGTAGATTCCCCATTTGTGACTTTCTCAACTCTGTACAAAGATGTTTTTCAGTAAAACAGTTAATATAGTTACATAGTTAGTCAGGTTGAAAAAAGACACAAGTCCATCTAATTCAACCAAAAAATATAAAAAAGCATAACACATATATATATACACTCCTATACCCTACCAGTAAAGCTAGTCTGGTAAATAAGTGAAATGGAGTTTAGTGTTCTACCTGCTCTTAGAGAATATATTTATGTGTAACACATATTTTCACAATATTGTACCAGGTGTGCATGTAACTAACGGCCCCCAGAAAATTTGTATACAGTGTTCACATATATCCAAATGAAATGCAGCACCATTCCAGCTTCTTGTAATTATAAATGATTTAATGCAGATCTGATAAAATCCACAGTTGAGCAATGGCTCACTAGTAAATGCAAATAATGTAAATCTCAACTTATAGTAAAGTGAAAGATACAGCACACCTCTTCCTGCTTACCACCTGGATAGAAAAACTCCATCCAGCTAATGCACTTCAAGAAAGAAACTGAACAGGTTTCATATAAAAAATAGCATGTAATAATGTATTGTGAGACAATCTAACATATAAAGGACGCGTTAGAACATCTCTGCCGTAGACTTCTTTCAGACAGGATCCAGGCGCACCGCTTTTCAGAGGCCGGTATAGCAGCGGTTGGCAGGCGTTCAGGAGGTGATCCCCACATTAACTGCTTTTTTTTCAATCCCTAGGGGAATTTTGTAGTAAAGAATGGTACCTCAACTGCAAGTTAAACATTTTACTCATCAATGGTCAAGTTTGACAGACGGTATGGTCTGTCAAACTCTGCAGCTCAAGTTAAAAATGCCATGGCCGCAGAATGGGTACAGTCCTGTCACTCTGTAATGTTAGCATTTGGGTGAGTGGTAAAACCGCGACTCAACCACCTGTTTTTTTGACTAAAAAGTAGAAGAATATATGCAAGTATGATAGCCAGACCAGAATTTGTGGAAACTTAATATAATAAAACTATTACTTTCATCTAAAAAATTGAACAATATTTCCGAAAATAACCTACCATTCCAACATTATTTAAAAAGGGAGGATATCATGTTAAACTGGTGTGTCCTTATAAAATCCAACACTTGGGAACTGTTAGTTGTTAATGCTGCACTGGTGTTTGAATGCATAGTTAAATTATTTTAATATGAGCCTATTTTTAGGGGATTTTATTAGTGATATTAAGAAAATTATATTTGTCGGATGAAAACATTACGATTTTTTTCGTCTTTATAATAACCTTCTTTAAAGGTCAAGTCCAGTAGATTTTGGAAGTAAGAGAAGGGTGTGACTTTATTGTGCAGTAGTTTCCAATCACAATGCTTCCATTAAACTGACTAATTGGTGTAAGTACTTTGCCCAAAATACTTACTCTATTAGCTCTTTGTCTATAGTCTTTTTATTAATGATTCTATATGCTTATGTGTGTCTGTGGGACTCTGAATCATAGCACAGTAATTGTAACATATTTTGTGGAAGCAATGACAGAGGCAAATGTGTGCACGGTATACTGAGTTGACTCAGATTCTATTGAACGGTACCTCCTAAAGCCATGCTCAATATTCAGCATAATGTAAAGACACCCACTATGCACACCGCATCCCAAGGGCCTTTTCAGACTACTACCATGAGAAACATTTGATACAATTCACGTTTAAATGTTTTACTGCAACACGGGTCAACATATGCCTTGAACTGTGGTGTGTTGCAGTGTTATGCATTGTGACTGGAACTCCAATACATCATGCAGTAGTGGACAATGGACCCACAAAGCAACACATCACAATGCACATTCTGATTGTGGTGCGCGGCATTGAAAACAAAAAAGGTCAAGTGCAATCCTGGTTATGTTGTGGTTTATTGGGCACCCATTCAAAATTAAAGGCAATTCAGTCCAAAGGTAGCGTGCATTACCACAATGTGGCATATATTGTGTATAATTTGTGTAAGTATGTGTTTGTAAAGTGGGGAGAGGGGGTATTTTTTTAAATTTAAATAGGTTGTAAACCTATTGACATGACATTTGAACAAAGTATATCCCTGTATAATGTATGCTTGTCTCAATCCAGAGCACTAAGTGTCATTTCTGTCTGCTACCTCGTTCATCTGCTATGTGCATGAGTCACTTCTGACAAGTTCTCCTAACACCAGCATGCAGCCTGTGATTGACAGCCACAGCTTTGTTCCTGTGTGCAGTGTAAAAGGCGAGTGTATCTCTTCCCAGCAATCAGTTCTTAGAGATCTCCTCACTGAGCTCTGCAGAGTGTAACTTCAGCTCCCTACCGCCTGCTTTTCAGAGCTGAGAGAGTCTGTGTAAATTATGCACTTTAAATAGATGTAGAAACGTAGAAACATTATTTTTGAATGGATGTACAGGACAGATAGCTGCTGACAAACAGATACAACTTATGTAGGAAGATTTGTTTCATCTCTGTGTATGATCTGAGGCCAGTCACTTCATTGGGTATATGTGTATATGTAAAGGTTTACAACCACTTAAATGCTAAGTTTTTTTTTTTACTTAAGTACTTTCACCACGGGATGACAGATACACAGATTGTGACAGGTTCTTTGGAGTAATATCAGCGGCCTAAACAGACACCTAATGTTTGCCCTCTTTGACAGAGAAAAAAATTGGGGACATAGATTCCTCAACCTCCTTCTCCACTGCTGCTCTGCACTTACTAACACTGAATATAGAAGTTCTCAGTGCTGAGCTCTTCAGTGTTCATTCAGAACTAAAGGTAATTTGTAAAAATGCATCTCATGTTTATGGATCTCCTTCAGTTTTCAAATAAACACAGAAGAGCTCAGTATTGTGCTTTCCCATGTTTATTCAGAACTGAAGGAAATCCATAAACATCAGAGGTATGTTTACCAACCTCCCCACTTGCCACCCTGAACAGAAAAGCCATCACTGAGACTGGAATGAAGCCAGGACCCCAGTTTCATTATCAGTAAAGGCCAGGGGGGAAAGCATGAGGGCACACAAGGTGATTCAGATGTCAAAGAGTGATGGCAGAGACACTAGCAGTGGATAGCACACGGAGGGAGGAGGGCAGACATTAGTGGGTAAGAACTCATTGCAAGACTGCATTGGCAGAGGTGGGTGCTCATATTATTTTTTAAATGGCTGTAATCAGCTTATTAGCGGTTTATCACAGCAGTTTATGAATTGCCAGAGTCTGGGGGGACCACTCTGTGATGACCATGACCTTACAGCCAAAGGAAATGTGGCCAACATAAGGGATCAGGAGCTGGCCTGCTGCAAGCAGTTCTGTGCCAATGTAACCCTTACATCGACGACAATAAACTGATTAAACCCATTCAGGGACCTGGGGTCAAAACTTGGATCCATCCAGCCACAATTAGCAGGTGCATACTCACATCATGGAATTCATGTAGCGCTATCAGTGCATTCCACACAGTACCTCTACTTTTAAACACCAGCTTCGCTTTGCAGAAAAAGAAATACAAAGCCATGCTCTGCAGCTTTTCAATATGATAGCTATTAAAACACTGAAAGCACTTGGGTTCTGTTATACATCATGCATGGCAAAGCAGCACCAAAATTCCATGTGATGCTAAAGTTGAAACGCTTCCTTGCTTTGCTTAAGTAGAATGGATTGGCATCTGGATATACTGGCAACAGACTTAAAGATAAGTAACTAAGGAAAGGTAAAAAGGAACACATGTGAAACGCGAATGACCGGTGACAGAGAAGCTAATTATACTGGGAGTTTAATTTTGTTATGCAATGACTTGATTGCTTTCTAACATATGTTTTTTTAAATTATACTTTTCCTTAACACATTAAAGAGTACAAGTCAACAACTTTGCAGGTCTGCATGTATGCATTATTGTCATGACACAATAAAAAGCAGCAGTATATATTTTTTTGAAAATCAGTTTTGATCTCTAATCATGTGATTATACCAAGGTTAGTAAGGTGCTGTCATGAAGAATGCTGCCATTTGTCTGCTGCAGGCATGAGTAAACATCCCCCTCACCCAGGCTATATAGGAAAAAAGAGTTGATGTAGGGTTAACCACTTCCCTGCCAGTGTCATTTTTACATTGATCAGTACATTTTTATAGCCCAAAAAATGTAATTTGGGGTCAGATTTGTCCTCAGCGATGTCGCAGTCCCGCTAAAAATCGCAGATCGCTGCCATTACCAGTAAAAACAATTAAAAAATAAATATAAGTCCCTAAATCTATCCCATAGTTTGTAAACGCAATAACTTTTCCGCAAACTAGTCAATATATGCCTATTGCGATTTTTTTGGATATGTATTAGAGCATAACTTTAAAATAAAGTCTTTTTTTCAAAATTGTCACTATTTTTTTGTTGATAGGGCAAAAAATAAAAACCGCAGAGGTGATCAAATACCACCAAAAGAAAGCTCTATTTGTGGGGAAAAAAAGACGTCATTTTTTTTTGGGTACAACGTCACACGACTGCGCAATTGTCAGTTAAAGTGACGCAGTGTCGTATCACAAAAAATGGCCTGGTCAGGGAGTGGTTAAATCCTTGCTGGGCTGAAGTGGTTAAAGTGTATATAAAGGAAAAATGTTTTGTAGCTGTTGATAGAGTAGGGAATGATTAGAATCCTCATAGGTTTTTTTGGTGGCCTCTGCTGGGAAAATTCAATGTCTCTGTACTTGTGATTGTTGACACTAAGACAGAGGGGATAGGAAATCCACTAGAAAAAGACATGAGGGGAAACTTTCATTTACTTCCTTTTGTATCTCTAGGACATAAAGTGAATGGAAATCTGTAGTCTAATGAGATACAGACAGCAACAAAAATAAAATACCTGGGAGAAGGGGATTAAACCCTTCCCTGCTTTAACAAAAATTCAAAAGAAGATTTTGGCTGGACATACTTTAAAACTTTTAGAAGTTCTTTGTGGCTGCACCAAGCCATGTCATAAAATCAGTGAGTTAGCATAAAAACCAAGCAGCTAGGACAGTTCTGGGAAAAATGCAATGTGGAGGGGAAAAAAAGCTTTACATTTTTTAAAATTAAAATAATAAACGTGTTATACATACCTGATCTGAGCAACGATTTTGCAAAGCAGCCCCTATCCTCTTCTCGGGTCCCCCTCCAGCGCTTCTGGCTCCTCCCCCCCACCAAGCGCCCTATGGCAAGCCGCTTGCCATGAGGGCACTCGTGCTTGGCCCTGCCCCTTGCTCCCTCCTCACTGGCTGTGATTGACAGCAGCCAATGGCTCCCGCGGCTGTGTCAGAGCCAATGAGGAGGGAGAGAGTCAAGAGGGCTCAGGTAAGTATAAGGTGGGGCTGGAGGGGGGAGCTGCATACTGAAGGGTTTTCAGCCTTTAGAACCACGTTAAGTTAATATAAATATAACATTGTGTTATTATTGTATTATATTATATTATATTATATCCTTTTTTTATTGCCAATCGCTTCTGACATCATCATCATTCCAAAAATCAATGTCACTGACACTAGGCAAAAGAGACATCTTTTTAAATATCATTTAAAATAATTTTTGCATGTCGACATTTACAGCACTACAGTGCTGGATGCCTAAGGTTTAACTTCATAAATATTCTCCCCTTCTCATAGCTACAGGGATAAATTTATACATTTCTTTCATGCCATGCATATAAATCTCTCCACCCAACCGACACTGTGAACCATCTGGTAACAGTTGTTTGCAATTTAGTATAACATATTATTCTTTGTGTATTCCTAAGACCTAACCATGGATTTTTTTCCTCCTTATAAAAGACCCAGCTTCAAAAGTACTAAGCCTAACTAAAAATGCATAGTAGTTTGATATGAAAGTTTGACCAATGAAACTGAGAACATTGCTAGACCTCGAACCACCTCCCACTGGGCAGTTAAATATTATTAATATTGCAGCCACTATACATATAGTTACATAGTGAGGTTGAAGAAAGACACAAATCTATCAAGTTCAACCTGTGTGTGCTTTTATGTCACTATTATATTGTATGATCCTGTATATTGGGGTCGTTTAGGTGCCTATCCAGTAGTTTTTTGAAATTATCCATGCTCCCTGCTGAAACCACTGCTTGGGGAAGAGAGTTCCACATCCTCACTTCTCTTACCGTAAAGAACCCTCTACGCAGTCTAAGGTTAAGGCACTTCTAATTTTAGTGAATGGCCGCGTGTCTTTTTATATTCCCTTGCTCTGTAAAGTTTTTTCCCTATTATGGGGAGTACATTACTTTATTTGTACAATGAAATCATATCCCCTTTCAAGTGTCTCTTCTCCAGATAGAATAAGTTCAGTGCTCGTAATCTTTCCTCATAACCAAGGTCCTCCAATCCATCAATCAGCTTTGTTGCCCTTCTCTGGACCTTCTCCAGTTCCAGTGCATCCCTCCTGAGGACTGGTGACCAGAATTGGACGGCATACTCCAGGTGCAGTCGGACCAGAGTTTTGTATAATGGTTGAATTATTGTTTTATCTCTGGAATTTATCCCCTTTTTAATGCATGACAATATCCTGTTGGCTTTGCTTGCAGCAGCTTGGCATTGCTTGCCATTGCCGAGCCTGTCATCTACTAGGACCCCTAGATCCTTTTCCATCCTAGATTCCCCCAGAGGCTCTCCCCCTAGTAAGTAGTTTGCCTTCATATTTTTGGCCCTTGGCCTTGCATTATTTTATGTTTCTCTACATTAAACCTCATTTGCCATGTATTTGCCCAGCCCGTTAATTTGTCCAGATCTTCTTGCAAGGTTTCCACATTCTGCAAAGAAATGATTGCTCTGCATAGCTTAGTATCATCTGCAAATACAGAGATTGAGCTATTTATCCCATTCTCCAGATCGTTTATGAATAAATTAAACAGGATTGGTCCCAGGACAGAACCCTGGGGGACGCCACTCTCCACACCGGACCATTCCGAGTACTCCCCATTTATCACCACCCTCTGAACTCACCCCTGTAGCCAGCTTTCAATCCATGTACTCACCCTATGGTTCATGCTGACAGACCTACCTTTGTACAGTAGATGTTTATGAGGAACTGTATCAAATGCCTTTGCAAAATTGAGATACACCACGTCTACAGGCCTTCCTTTGTCTAGATGGCACTCACCTCCTCATAGAAGGTTAATAGATTGGTTTAGCAAGAACGATTCTTCATGAATCCATGCTGATTACTGCTAATGATACAGTTTTCCTTACTATAATCTTGTATGTATTCCCTTATCATCCCCTCCAAAAGCTTGTATACTATTGACATTAGGCTAACTGGTCTGTAGTTCCCAGGGATATACTTCAGCCCTTTTTTAAATATTGGCACTACACTGACTTTTTTCCAATCAGCTGGTAACTTACCAGTCAGTAGATTGTTTTTAAAAATTAGGAACAATGGTCTGGTGATTACTTGACTAAGTTCCCTGAGGACCCTTGGGTGCAAGCCATCTGGCCCTGGTGACTTATTAATATAAAATTTTTCAAGTCCGTTCCTAATTTTATCATCTGTTAGCCATGGCGGTGCTTCCTGTGATGTGTGGTGAGGATAAACATTACAGTTTTGGTTACTGAAGCCCCTTGTTTCCCTCGTAAAGACTGAGAAGAAAAATATATTCAAAACCTTTGCCATTTCTCCATCCTTTGTAACCAGATTCCCTTCCTCATTCCTTATGGGGCCAATATGATCTAACCCCCCTCTCTTACTGTTTATATACTTAAAGAATTTCTTGGTATTTTTCTTACTCTCCTCCGCTATGTGCCTTTCGTGTTCTATTTTCGCCGCCCTAATTGCACCCTTACATTTCTTATTGCATTCTTTGTAAAGTTGGAATGCTGATGGAGACCCCTCAGCCTTGTATTTTTGAAGGCCTTCTCCTTTTCTTTTATAAGCACTTTTACGTTGGAGTTGAGCCACCCAGGACTATTAGCTCTTTTAAATGTATTTCCCATTAGGATGCACCAGCTAATACCCTTATTTAATATGCTCTTGCCACAAAATATCCCACAGTTATACTCACTCTGTATACCCTAATCAATGTGCTACAAGGGAGAGTAACACTGTTGCTTGGGAAAATTAGTATGAAAATTTGCAGAATATTATAATGTTGTTTGAAAGATTTAATTGGTTTTTAACATTTGACTTTGGAATGAATGGACTTTACTGAACAAAAACCACATGCACTGTTAGAAATCTATCCATTCAAGAAAAATGCTCCTTCAAATTTTTTCACTACTGTAGTTGAAAATTATCCTTGATTTGACCCACTAATGTTTAGAAAAACAAACTTTCTTTTCATAAGAATTTTCATTCGAAATTCTATCCATCTATGGCCAGCAAAACACATACAGCCAGCTTGGGAAAAAGAGCAGAATTTTTTGCACAATTTTAGATTATTTTTTTTTTTGTACAAAATAAAAACAGTTTAAGTGATAACATAAGGGACTTATATATATATCCAAGAATGGCTATTGCTATCCACAGTCCATTATGCTTCATAGGACTGTGCACCCTGGAATTCACAGCTCATTGTGGGCCCTGCGGTATTTCAAAGAGTTCCCTCTGCGTAACAAAACAGGAAGAGCTACATGATTGGAAGAAGTAAGCCATGTGGCAGAGATATAATGGAGGCACTGAATGGGGTTTCTTTGAAACAGTTAGTAAAAAGCCTAACTTAAAGTAATTTTAAAGGTGAGTTTAAAAAAATAAACAAGCGTTATACTTACCTGCTCTGTACAGTGGTTTTGCACAGAGCGGCCCTGATCCTCCTATTCTAGGGTCCCCTGCTGGTGCTGCTGGCCCCTCCCTCCTGCCAAGTGCCCCCACAGCAAACAGCTTGCTGTGGGGGCACCCAAGCAGGCTCGCTTCTGAGCCACTGCTCTGTGTATCCATTCACACAAAGAGCCGTGGCTCGGCCCCTCCCCTTCTCTCTTCTCATTGGTTCACTGGCTGTGATTGACAGCAATGAGGAGGGAGAGTCCCGGAGAGCCGCGGCTATCATGCACATCTCTGGATCGCAATTGGGCATGGGTAAGTATTGGGGGGTGCTGCAAACAGAAGTTTTTTTCACCTTCACCTTCAAGCCTTTAGAACCACTTTAACTTAAGGAGATCATACTCTAGACCTGGCCCAGATAAATTGGGATTCATTGATGTTGAGGTGGAAGAAAACTTGGGTTCTAGTGATCACCATTGTCTTTGGTTTGATATTAAAACATGAACTGAAATATCATATACAAAAACAAAAGTTTTGGATTTCAAATGGACACATTTTGCTGAAATGGGTGAATTTCTAAAGAAATAATAATTAAAAGGTTTGAGAAACAGGGCAGGAATCAGTAAATTAGTAGACACTATTAGTAACCATCCTGGAGATAATTAGATTATACGTCAGGCAAATAAGTAAGAGTAAACGGTAGGAAAAAACAATATGTTTCAATACAGAGGTAAAAAGGATAGTAAAGGAGAAAAAAAAAATTATAGAAGATATAAAGTACCGTACAGCCGCAGTGTAACAAAAAAGTCAAAAGAAGGCCAAACACATTATCAGTGCTGCTAAGGCACAGAAAGAGAAGGAGATGGCTAAATGGCTAAATTTATTAGACAAACCCTTTTGTAGGTACATCTGTGACAGGAAGAAGAAATACCAGGGGATCTCAAAAATGAACACTGGGTACAACATTAATGTTAAGGGAGCCCTGGATGTAGAAAACCATTAAAAAAATTACTTCTGTTCAGTCTTCGCCGTAATAACAAGCTGGGGGATCATATTGGTTCTAATGGTGAAGGTTAATTTTCAGGATTTCAAGAGACAGCAATATCAGAAGAACTGATTCGGTTAAAGCGTAATAAAGCAATGGGTCCTGATGGTATTCATTCCAGAATTCTAAGAGAGCTTTGAGGTTTAGTTGATGGATTGTTAAGTAATCTTTTTTAATCAATCTCTTTAACAGGAGAAGGTAAAGATCCAAAAAGGGTGGCAAAGTAGAATATGGCAAGAACAGGCCAGTGTATTCTGACTCCTAACTGTTGTAATGGCGACTTATCCCTTGTTGAGACCTCTATGCCTGGCCTGTATAAGCAGATATGATCACCGCAGACAGTTCTTATCAGATAGTGACTCACCAATTACCGATTCCTTCCATGAGCGTTTATTCATTGGAATAGCAGGTACAGCATACAACAAATGTGACAGATGGTCGAAAGATGGTAACTGCAGGTCAAAACATAGTAATGTGTCCTAGGATGCGAGTAGATTGAGAGAGGCCTTCTAGCATGTAGCCATATTCTTTACCTCATGAGAGAGAGGACACAGGAAGAGGAACTAGAATAGCAGAGTGCACCAGGAACCGGAAGTTACAGAGTAGAGTGAACTAGGAAGAGGAAATAGCTCACAGAGGATGGGAGGTACACACTAAGAAAATACAATAGAAAGGTGTAATATCCAAAAGAACCACAAGATGGCATTGTAATAACCAACTATAAAAACATTACTATAGCTGCATATTTATGTTACATGCAAATCATGTGACAGAACACAGTGAATTGAGATTGTAAACCTTCATTTTTTTAAATTAAAATAAAAAAGATACTATACTTGTGTGGAGATGCAGTGTGATGTGGTAGCAATAAACACACATAGTCCAGTTGCAGAGAACAGAACTTGTATTAATGTAGAATCCAGATATTCACAACAAACCTGGCAGGAAGGAACCCAGCCAAGAACACAATATTTAACAGCACTGTGTAGTGGAGCAGAACTTAGATGTGTTGACAGCGTCTGTTTTGAGGGATGGAATGCGACCTTGCCAGTCCATACACAAATGGGGAATTTTCCAGGAAGAATGGCGTGTCCCTATACCTTCACTACTCATCTGGAACCTCTCTCTGCTCTCCCTAATCACTATCAAATGGACAACCTGTCCCTACACTACCCACACATGAAATGTGCTCCAATCCCGGAAGCCATAGTCTTAAATAGACTCTGCCTTACCCAAGGTGACCGCCAGAGTCACATGGGGTGGCAGCATCCAACTGAATAGCTTCCCCAATAACCCAGGAAACCATAGAGGAACCATGTTCCTCTTGACTTCCTCTCCCCCTGCAATGCCACTGCAGTTGAGTGCCACCTGCAGTAAAGAAAGTAGAATGCACCTGCCTAAATGCTTGCCTGCTCCTTGCAATAGTATTATTCAGAGTGGCCCCTTACCACTTTTTCTGGAGTCCCCCGTTGGCACTCTCCAATCCCCCTTTCCTACATGTGCAACCATAGAATGCATTAAGGTAAATCATTTGGGGATTAAAACCACTTTAATATCTCTTAAATCAATGGAGTCATACCTAAAAAGAAGGATCAATGATCACACTTGCTGGACCCAAAGGACCATACTGGCTTTACTGAGGGCAGATTGTGTCAAACTAATCTGAGTTTTTTGACTATGTCATAAATGTTTTGGACCGGGATAGTACAATGAAGCAAAGTTTGATTTCAGTGAAGCATTTGATACAGGTCCATATAGTTGATCTCATAAAAAGTTGTACAAATTAGGACTTACATTTGGCTGGTTCAGTGGATATGCCCTTGGCTAAAGGATGGATATATTGTGGCTGTAAATCAGGCTCATTCTGAGCAGAGACCAGTCACTACTGATTTACCACATTTTCTGTAATAAATCTTGTTATAGCTTTGTCAGGAACCATAAACCAGGCAGAGACAGAAAGTGCATTTAAAATAACACCTTTAACCACTTCACCTCCGGAAGAATTTCCCAGTTTAGGACCAGAGCACTTTTTGCGATTCGGCACTGCATCACTTTAACTGACAATTGCGCGGTCGTGTGATGTTGTACCCAAACAAAATGTGCGTCCTTTTTTTCCCACAAATAGAGCTTTCTTTTGGTGGTATTTGATCACCTCTGCGTCATTTCTGATCACCGCTATAAACAAAAGAAGAGCGACCATTTTGTAAAAAAAAACAAATTTCTTACTTTTTGCTAAAATTCAAATCCAAAAAAAAGTATTAAAAGACATTTTTTTCACCGGTTTTGGCCGATTTATATTCTTCCTCATATTAGTGATAAAAAAAAATCACAATCAGCGTTTATTGATTGGTTTGTGCAAAAATGGCCGCGTTTACGGATGGTAAGAATTCATTTCTGGTGTTTTTATTTTTTATTTTTTCTAGTAATGGCGGCGATCTGCGATTTTTAGCGGTACTGCGATATTGCAGCGGACATGTCGGACATTTTTGACTTTTTTTTGGGACCAATGACATTTATTCAGGGATCAGAAATGTAAATGTTCACTGATTACTGTATAAATGTCATTGGCAGTGAAGGGGTTAACCTGCAGGGGGAGATCTAGGGGTTAACTGTGTTCCCTGGGTGTGTTCTAACTGTGGGGGGGCTGGGCTACCTTGGGCATGAGAGATCTAACTGCTCCCAGTGACAGGGATCAGTAGATCTCCCATGCCCGCACTGTCAGAATGGGGAACCGCCGTGTTTACATCAGCGGTTCCCCGTTCTTTGCATGTGGCCGCTCATCGCGGCTCGCCGGCGGACATCGGGTCCGCCCGAGCCGCGCGCCCCCTAGGGGCCATTCGCAGATCGCCGTCTATTTACGGCGATTTGCGGCCAGCGTCCACACTGCCGCCGTAAATATGCGGTAGGCAGTGTGGAACTGGTTAATGAAATAGCAAAAAATAACACAGTTCAGGAACATAGTCAAAAACTGAAGCCAGGTTTTGGATGCCAGAGAGGGTAATCAGATGAGCTGGGGTCAGCCGGGGTCAGGAAACCAGAAGTCAGCATAGTCAGGAGCAAAATCAGAAACAGGTATTAGAAGAGAGGTCAGCCAGACCAAGTCATACACAGGAGCACAGGCAGGAACACACCAGAGATCATAGACCACGCAAGGGCAAGGAGGAAATGAGCCAAGCTGTTTAAATAGCAAAAAGGGACTGGCTGTAGGCTGGACTAATGAGGCAGGTTAATGGTTATCCATGTGAGTCACTGTGGAAACAAGGAGTGGCTGGTAATTAACCGACGGCTAAGCAGCTTCTGTGCACTGAAAGAAAAGAGTTGCTTGTAAATAGGAGGAGCCCAGCTCTGACAAATTGGTCTGTTTGAAAGTCATATAACTAAATGTTTGGTGGGTAAGGTATGTCTTTTTGATGATGACACAAAGGTGTGCAGTAGAGTTGATATCCTTGGAGGTGCCTATAGCATTGAGCATTAGTGACAGGCTGAACACCCCTCTGTTCCATTCACCACCTGAACAGGGAAAAGGTTCATACCCGAACACCGAACCCTATTGAAGTCTACGGGACCCAAATTAAACGTCTCCATTTTGCAGGCTTATATGCAAGTTATTGGGCATGAAAGGGTATGGGGGCCTAGATGCTGCCCTGGGGGACATGTATCAATGCCAAAAAAAAACCTAAAAAATAATGTTTTTAACGTAGCAGTGATTTTAATGAGGCTTAAAGTGAAAAAATAATAATGAAAAATTCCTTTAACCACTTGCTTACTGGGCACTTAATCCCCCCTCCTGCCCAGACCAATTTTCAGCTTTCAGCGCTGTCACACTTTGAATGACAATTGCACGGTCATGCTACACTGCACCCAAATAAAATTAATTTTTTTCACACAAATAGAGCTTTCTTTTGGTGGTATTTAATCACTGCTGGGTTTTTATTTTTTGCTAAAAAAAAAAACAAAAATATAGAAAATTTTGAAAAAATAAAGTTTCATTTTTTTTTTTATAAAATTTTGAAAAAACGTGTCATTTTTTTCCTTCACTGATGTGCGCTGATGAGGCTGCACTGATGGGCACTGATAGACTGCACTGATGGGCACTGGTAGGCTGCACTGATCAGCAATGATAGGCTGCACTGATAGGCTGCACTGATAAGCACTAATGAGGCGGCACTGATGGGTGGCACCATTAGTTGGCACTGATGGTAACTGATGGTTGGCACTGATGGGCGGCACTGAAGGCTACTGATCGGTGGCACTGATTGGTGGGACTGATAAGCAAAACTGATAGGTGGCACTGACGAGCACTGGTGCGCACTGGTAGGTGATGCTGATAGGCAGCACTGATTGGTGGCACTGATGGCATGGCACTGATGGGCATTGATTGGCAGCACTGATGGGCAAATGTAGGTGGCACTGGTGGGCAAAGGTAGGTGGCACTGTGGGGACTGGTAGATGGCACTGGTGGGTACTGGCAGGTGGTACTGGTGGGAACTGGCAAGTGACACTGGCAGAGGGCACTGCTGGGCACAGACGAGCCATCCGCAGCTCTCTGTTCGAGGGACCAATGTCCCTTTGACAGAAGCCGGTGATCGTCTTCTTTTTCCCCTCATGCTGAGGGAAAAAAAATACAGACCACCGATCTTCTGTTTACATCATGTGATCAGCTGTCATTGCCTGACAGCTGATCACGTGGTAAGGAGGCGGCAGTCTCCGATCTGTGATCAGCCAAGTCTCATGGACTTGGTGATCACAGAGCGCGCTGCATGCGACCCACAGGGGCACTCTGACAGCGCATGCTCGGGAGAATGTACTTGGATGCAATTCAGGTTTGCGCTGTAGCCGTCTTTCGGCTATAGCGCAGACATGAAGAAGTTAAATATAGTGCCTGGGGGTCCCTGTAAAGTGACCAATCTGTACCATGTGTAGAACCTGCTGCAGCAAAACTGGCATTTCTAAAGGAAAAAAATTAATGTAAATTGATTTTTCCTGTGAGCCTTCTTCATTTGTAAACAACAGCTTGGTGAGCCAGTCTATATGATGAGGCCACATTTTAGTGCACTCGAAACAAGATGTCACGTACCTGGTGGTAGAGTCTGGCTTATGCGGGGGCAACCTCTCTTGCGGCCCTGGTTCGAGAACCCTTGATAGTGGGAACAGGGAGCTCTGGAGCACAGGGGGGCACGAGGGTGGACAATCTTCAGGTGGTAAGGAGAAGTCCAAGGTAGCTCGTGCAAGACGGGAGAATAGTGGTTCAGTCCGAGTTGGCAACTGGCAGGCGGTGCGGTACAACGGGATCAGGCAAACGGATGGTCGGGTTCAGGCAGGGTCGGCAACGTGCTGGCAACAGAAGTACAGGAGGAACAGGCAAGCGGGTGGTCGAAGACAAGCCGGGGTCAGATGCAGGCAGATATCAACAGGTCCGAAGGATAAGCCGGGGTCACAGGAACAGGAAGTCACACAGAAGTAGTCACCGGGGGGTCACAGGTGTAGGAAACGCTGTAGAGCAGACAGCACTGGCCACCAGGCTCTGCTGACTGAAATAGAGCCTCCAGGCGCCGTTTCTGGCGCGTGTGCGCACGGGCGCGCGCGAACGCGCACAGGCGCGCGCACCACCGCGGAAGGGCTAGGGAACAGTATTTCCTGACACAAGATTAGAGATTTTTTTGGTTAAATTATGGTGTCTCTTTGCAGACTTTGGATGGAAATAACAAAGTTGACACCCAAAGTTGGAAGCAAGCCTTATGGGAAAAAGCCAAACTATTATACACTCAGGCCAAAATTATAATAATTATAATTTTTTTTAAAGTCTGGTGTCTCTTTCGCAGACTTTGGATGCAAATAAAAGGTGAGGAAAAATTGGTCTTTGGGTGTTGGTGCTGCCTTCCCCCTTGTAAACCTTCTAGAGGTACTCTTAATGAAAGCAAGAATTGGCCTTTCTGTAAAAAATTTACATTTGATCCACCTGTCAAACAGGTGCAGAAAAATTTGGCCTTGGATGTTAATTGTGCCCATGAAACCTATACAACAAAAATTACTTGAAGAAAAAAATCAACACTCACAAAGCTAGGCAGCCTAGACAGTCTTGCAGAGATTCCAGATCCCAAACACATTTAGTCAGCAACAGCAGCATCAGGGGCTTGATAGCTGCTGCTAATCTAGGACTTTTCAACAAATGTCAGTCGGTCAACGAAGTCTGTGGACAGTTGCATGCTTTTATCTGTCACAAAACCTCTGGCAGCACTGAATGCCCATTAGGAAAGCACACTGGATGCAGGGCAACCCAGCAGCTCAATTGCATACTGGGCACGTTCTGGCCAGTGGTCTATTCTCAGGACCCAGTAACCCATTGGATCATCTACTGGAAAGCTCTCCATGTCTGTTTTTGCCCCTAGATAATCTTCCATCATATGATGCAGATGAGGCTGATGGGATGTTGAGACTGACTGCCCAGGGCAGCGAGGAATACAAAAAAATTTAAATGCATCACTTAGGCAGTCCCCTTCCCCACTGCTTCTCCTTTGACCAACAGAAGCTGTAAAAATACCTTTTCCATGAGACTGTAACCCACCAGAGTCTGGAAAAGTGTTACATAAACTCTTCTTTAAGGTGTCCTCAAGATATTTCATCCTGAGTATAATTTGGCATTGCTGGAAGATTGGTCAAAGCAATGGAAACTGCAGTTTACTGTGTCTAAATGTAAAATAATGCACCCAAGGAAAAAGTCAAAAGTGAGTGCAGTATTGAGGGTATAGGCCAGAACTGCAGAAGAAACCGATTTAGAGGGATTTATTTCAAATGATTGCAAAATAAGCAAATGGTGTGGCCAAGCTGTAGTAGAATAAAATTCTAGGATGTATCACAAGAGGGATCATCAGCAAGATGAGGGAGGTCCTGATTCCCCTATATAGATCATTAGTTAGACCTCATTTAGAATACTGTGTCCAGTTCTGGGGACCTCACTTACAAAAATATATTGAAAAGCTAGAACAGTGTTTCTCAACTCCAGTCCTCAGGACCCACTAACAGACCCGATTTTAAGTATTGCCTTGGAGAGATGCAGACTAGAATACTGCAATCACTGAGCAGCAAATGATATCACCTGTGATGTATCTCAGTTATGTTGCAAACCTGGCCTGTTAGTGGGTTCTGAGTACAGGAGTTGAGAACCAGTGAGCTAGAATGAACCCAGAGACAAAAAGAGTAAAAAAAAAATGGTAAAATGTCTGAGGGATAAAAAATATCAGGAGAGTCTTCAGGAACTTAAAGTATAACTAAAGGCAAAACTTTTTTTGTTTGGATAGAGTGGAGGAGGATTAGAATGCTTGCCAGTTTTTATTGCTGTCTGTGCCCCTGTTAAAGATATTCACCTTCTCTATTTGTTCTGTATACCATTATCACTGAAAGTGAAAGTAACAGATAATCCCAAATTTTGGGCTGTCCCCAGAAAAGTAATAGAGGGTACATCTTCCAACGGTGACACTAGTTCTGATTACCTGGGGGTCCTCAAGAGATTCCCTTAATTTGTATGGATTTTCTCTCACTTCCTGTGAAATCTCCGCAATGGCAAACAGATGGTGAGAAAAAAATCCAACAGGGGTTATAACCCTCCCTTACTCTAGCCAAAAAAAATTCCTATAGTTTTGCTTTAATATGTACAGTCTTGGGTAAAGAAAGGAAAGAGGGGTACTAATGAAACCTTTAAATACTTTTAAGGGTAGTATTTTCAATTTGAAACTAAGATCAACATCACAGGGACATGACCTTTAACAAGCAGGAGAAAAGTTCAAAACTAATCTTATAAATTATTATTTTGCTGAAAGAGTAGTTGATGCTTGGAATAGACTTCCAGGAGAGGTAGCGAGTCTGTCAACAGTAAGGCCCCTTTCATACTGAGGCGCTTCTAAACTGCCAGTAAAACACTGAGCGCTTTTGAAGAGCTTTCCATTCATTTCAATGGGGAGGGGCATTTTTTCACCGCCCTGCCAGCGCACTGCCCCAGTATGAAAGCATTCATTGATTTTACTGGAAATAGGTTTTCGTGAGCTTTTCAGGTGCTTTTTTTTAGCAAAAAAGCGGGCCTTTGTGGATTCAGACGTGCTTGGAACAAACATAGATCAATTCTCAGCTAAAAACATTTTGAAATAAATTAAAAAACACGGGACAAACAATGAATCACTTGGTCTTTTTCCTGTCCCTGCTCTTTTATGTTTCCATTTTTCTATGATTAATTCCAATGTCATATGAGTAACAACTCTGAAGGTGCTGAAGATCACTGACAAAGTAAACAAGAAATAAGGTACAATTGTGCTGATAAGTTTACATACCCTGGCAGAATTTATGATTTCTTGGCCATTTTTCAGAGAATATGAATGAGAACACAAAACCATTTCTTTCACTCATGGTTAGTGTTTGACTGAAATCATTTAACTGTGTTTACTCTTTTTAAATCATATTGACAACAGAAACTACCCAAATGACCCTGATCAAAAGTTCACATCTCCAGTTCTTAATACCGTGCATTGCCCCCTTTAACATCAATGACAGCTTGAAGTCTTTTGTGGTATTTGTGGATGAGGCTCTTTATCTTCTCAGATGGTAAAGTTGCCCATTCCTCTTGGCAAAAAGCCTCCAGTTCCTGGAAATTCTTGGGCTGTCCTGCATGAACTGCACGTTTGAGATCTCCCCAGAGAGGCTCAATGATATTGAGGTCAGGAGACTGAGATGGCCACTCCAGAACCTTAACTTTATTCTGCTGTAGCCAATGAAAGGTCGACTTGTCCTTGTGTTTTGGATCATTGTCATGCTGGAATGCCCAAGTACGTCCCATGCGCAGCTTCCTGGCTGATGAATGCAAATGTTCCTCCAGTATTTTTTGATAACATACTGCATTCATCTTGCCATCAATTTTGACCTAATTTCCTGTGCCTTTGTAGCTCACACATCCACAAAACATCAGCGATCCACCTCCGTGTTTCACAGTAGGAATGGTGTACCTTTTATCATAGGCCTTGTTGACTCCTCTCCAAATGTAGGGTTAATGGTTGTGGCCAAAATGCTCAATTTTGGTCTCATCACTCCAAATGACTTTGTGCCAGAAGGTTTGAGGCTTGTCTCTCTGCTGTTTGGCGTATTGTAAATGGGATACTTTGTGGCATTTGCGTGGTAATGGCTTTCTTCTGGTGACTCGACCATGCAGCCCATCTTTCTCCAAGTGCCTCCTTATTGTGCATCTTGAAACAGCCACACCACATGTTTTCAGAGAGTCCTGTATTTCAACTGAAGCTATTTGTGGGTTTTTCTTTGCATCCCAAACAATTTTCCTGCCAGTTGTGGCTGAAATTTTAGTTGATCTACCTGACCGTGATTTGGTTTAAGCAGAACCCCTCATTTTCCACTTTGATGATATCTTTATATCCCTTTCCTGTTTTATACAGTTCAACTACCATTTCTTGCAGATCCTTTGACAATTCTTTTGCTTTCCCCATAACTCAGAATCCAGAAACATCAGTGCAGCACTGGATGAAAGTTGCAAGGGTCTGTCAGGAGTCCAGAAACATTTATACACACACTAATTACAAGCAAACATATCACAGGTGAGGATGGTTACCTTTAATAGCCATTCAAACCCTTTGTGTAAACTTGTGTGCATGTTATCAGGCTAAAATCACCAGGGTATGTAAACTTTTGATCAGGGTCATTTGGGTAGTCTCTGTTGTCCTTATGATTTAAAAAGAGTAAACACAGGTGATTGACAATAAATGGCTTCAGATAAACACCAACCATGAGTGAAAGAAATGTTTTTGTGTTATCATTCACATTCTCTGAAAAATGGCCAAGAAATCATAAATTCTGCCAGGGTAGGTAAACTTATGAACACAACTGTATAGTCAGGTAATGGGGCTGTACATTTTTTAGATAAGATTAACTATAAACACTGCTAAGCACTGTTTGCAATCGTCCATATGGTAACAAGGTTTCTTTAAGTGGGGAAAAACATACATTTTCACGCCTGAGATCATAAGCAAAACACAAACTTCTGTGTACATGATCAAAAACAAAACACACTTTCATGTTCGCGAAACCAAATTAATTTCAGAAGCAAAACACAAATGCATGTCAAAAAAGAATTCCTGTGTAGCTCTTTATTATATTCAGAATCCTGAGAGCTTCTTTCAAAGTAAAATGTAGGGTAATTAAGTAAGCAAGTAAGTTAAATGTAAAATCAGTTTGTTTAGCACAAGCTGCAAGAGAACTTTTACAAACCAAGGTAGCATGGCCATTTTCTTAAAGTGTTACTAAACCCCCAATAGTAAAATCAATCTGTATATGCAATAAAGCATGCTTGTTATACTCACTGTGGAACCTAAGGTGTTAATCCTCCACATTGTGGAAAAAAGGCTGCTTGATCCTGTCTGCTCTGATCCTCCCCTACTTTTACTGTCCCCAATCCATCTGCTGATAATACAGAGCCTTGGAGTCACTTTGCACATGCTCAGTTTGGTGTGTATTGCTAAAGAGTTTTTTTTTTTTTTTTTTTTTTGGGGGGGGAGGGTGCATGTGATCAGCACAGGGCCAATCAACATTGTCCAGACAGAGGGTCAGGGGCCATGCAGCCTCATAGAACAGTCAGTGGAGAATGAAAACTACTCCTACAAACTTTTATCAGTGTTCATCCGGACACTGATAGTTGTGGCAAGACTGCTATATGCTGCTGATGAGAAAAGGTATTTGGAAGGTTATATTTACTAAAATAATTGCATGTCCATGTTCTGTGAACTGTGGAAGGCCAGATACAGTGAATTCAGGGTCCTGGGTTTAGTAACACTTTAATATATCTAATTTTCTTAAAAATACACAGTTACCTAGCCTATTTGGGGCAAAGAGACACTTTCTTTCTAAAGGGGCTCCACCGATCCCACAAAAATTAATCTTGCAAGTGCTTCCCTGCTGCTTCTACTTCCATTGCAGCCAGCACCAAAATCACCAGTGTCAGCTTGTGTACCATGAGAAGGAGAGTGGTGATGTGAACCCCTCTGTCTTGTGACAGTGCTTGGGCCTATTAATCAGCTGCTAGATTCCAGCATTGTCACAAGGGACAAGGTCGCATATTAACCTTTCCTCTGAAGTACCCGGTATTGTCAACTGCTTGAATAGAGGTGGTGGTAAAGATGCGTTTTCAAATAAATTGATGAGGTCACAATGAGTTTGATATGCTAAAGGCAAATTGACTGTTCATTTTGCAAGGGAATGCTCCCTAGAGTTTAGTGAAAGAAGTGAAGCTTTCCAGACTTGCACCATCCAATCTTCTGAGCAAAAATGCTGTGTTTTTTTTTTGTTTTTGTTTTTTAATATGATTGGGTATTCTTTGGAATCTAAGTTTTGCCACAGTTATTAAAGTGGTTGTCTACACTTTAAAGGGATTATTACCTACAGGTAAGCCTATAATAAGGCTTACCTGTAGGTAAAATTAATGTTTAGGAGATATTCCCCCTCCAAGCAGCTGCGGCGTCACGGCGCATGTGCCGTGTATGTCCCGGCGCATGCGTCGTGATGTCCTGGGAAAGGCCCGGCACACAGCCCCAGACCTTCCCGGAAAGACGGGCTGCACGGAAGTGACGTCTCACGGCTTCAGCCAGTCACAGCGCCGGAGCCGCGTACACGGAAACAAGATCCGAGGGAAGATGTCCGCTCCCTCAGGAGGGCCGAGCAGCCCAGTCGGATCTTCGTTTCAAGGTGAGTATTTCATAATGTGCAAGTATGTGGTGCATACTAGCTCATTATGCTATTGTCTTGCAGGTTTTTGTTTTTTTTCTGTGTAGACAACCGCTTTAAGCTCTTGGGAAAATTCACGTGCAAAGTGCAACTTCCCTTGCAACGTGAACAGTCTATGGTATGGACCCTGCCTTAAAGTAACTGTAAAGGTTTTTATTTTAAAAATAGCAAACATGTCATACCTGCATTGTAGCAGGAGTCAACACAGGAATGGATGCAGGAATACGGAAAATAGCTGCAGATCAGACAGGCTAATAGAACTGCTGCAGTTTAAATAGCACCATTGGCACCAACATTAGCGGTGGGCTTGAGCACATAGACATTCGCAACTGCGCACTGTTATGCATAGAAAGATAGGCACCCACACATCTACACCTGCACACGTGTGCACGTCTAGAGGTTTCAGCTGCACTATGGCTAGTGCCTTCCTGACAGACAGATTCATGTACCTGTCTGTGACATGTGCATGAATCAGTTGCAAAGTCAATGTTTTTGGTGCTGGCATCAGTGACACCCTTTATGAATTGCCTCAAATGTTGTGAGTTATGAATACTTATTTCACCCTGGCCAATAACTGAGAGGTTTATTCCAGTGATGTGAGCTGGTGAAGGATATACATATTTGGAGAGGGGCTGGTGATAGCTCAGCGGTTTACTTTGTTGAACCAATCCTTACAAGCATGAAAATATTTGGAGAGACCATTTTGAAGTGTCCTTCTATCCCAGGCTTTGCCTGTATAGGGTGTAAGTGTGTAGAGCAATGGTTCTCAACTCCGGTCCTCAGGACCCACCAACAGGCCAGATTTTAAGTATTACCTTGGGGAGATGCAGACTAGAATACTGCAATCACTGAGCAGCAAATGATATCACCTGTGATGTATTGCAGTTATCCTGCAAACCTGACCTGTTAGTGGGTCCCCGAGGACAGGAGTTTAGAACCTCTGGTGTAGAGTCAAGTCCTCGCAGGCTTTCCCATGTGAGGATGTATGTGTGAGGGGCCCTATTTTACTTCCCAGGCCAGATGCCTGGGGAGGGGGTCCAGAGTGTTCT
>BLSH010125146.1:644918-675093 GCA_018402905.1 Glandirana rugosa
ACAGGAGTTGTACCCCCCCACGAAACCCCGTTTCGTGTGTTTCGTGGAACAGGGGTAAAACTACCCCTGTTCCCAGAGAAGGGGGTGTTGGGACCGACCACCAACACCCCCAGACGCCAGGGGATAGGTAAGTGGTTTTTTCACATTTTTGAATTATTTTTGTGTTCAAAAACTGTTCAGGTAATTTTTTCGGTTGGCGGTGACAGCAGCTATTGTGATTGACGATGGATCTACAGGGGGGGGGGGATTTTTCTTTTTTCATTTTTGATTTTTTAATAATGGACTTGTCAAAAACTTGTGTTTTTATTAAGTTTTTACACTTTTTTGGTGAATGGATAGGGGACCGCAGACCCCCACAACCACCAGCCAGGGTTGTGGGGGAAGAGACCCTTGTCCCCATCAAAATGGGGACAAGGTGCTTTGTGTGCTTTGCCCCAAAGCACCCCCCCATGTTGAGGACATGTTACCTGGCCTGGCACTTCCTTGCCCCCCCTTTCCTTGCCTGCCAGGCTGCATGCTCGGATAAGGGTCTGGTATGGATTTTGGTGTATCAAAAGGCAAGTTACCCCCTATGCGGGACTTTAAATAGGCAAACACACCACCATATTATAAAAATATACATTTATTTGCTTCATTAAAAACTCCAATGAAAGTTCAAATTTAAAATAGTAATGTTCCCCAACAAGAAGAAAAAAAGGCAACATATAGACAATGGCATATAGAGTCTATATATATGTGTATCATACAGTCCACCAGATAGAGATCCACATATGCTGCACATGGGGTTCCAGAATGGATGCGTTCCGTTGTCCTAAGCTGAAGTACAATACCCAACGCTTGCGTTTCGGGTCCAAAAGAAGCCCTTCCTCAGGGCTATATTGCAACGGGAAGAAACAGTACAGCACAATTGTGTGTTTCTAATATAGAAAGAATTATGTTTCTGTATAAGCTTTGGCTGTAAATATGGACCTGATGGCTGTATATAGGGTTCAAGGGCGGATACAAGGTTAGTGCCAGGGGGATTCTCGTATTGTCAGTCAGAGTTACTTCAGTTACTCACTTTGAACCCTTGTCTATTAATTAATCTATTTTATATTACCTTTATTCAGTTTTCATATATATAGAATAAAAATGGGGGTTGTGTCCAGTTACTATAAAAGTGACCCCTCTCTCCATTCTTCAATGAGCACCCACACACTTTCCTAATATCGTGTTCGTTAACTATCCCAAACTATTTGACAAGTACAGTAAAGTGTGCCACAGCTATTAAATGAACCATTTTTTATCTTTACATAAAAATAAAAAGATCCTTAAAATAATCCTGCTTGTTGTCCTATAGCCATAAATTAACATGTCAGTGTATCAAAAATAACCCAGGTGGAGCGTGAAAAAAAGGACGTCTACCCATGGAAAAAACATGCATCCCAACAGATGGTAGAGGTCTAACCACATGGAATCAGTGTACATGTTTTGTTTTTTTTCATAAACCTAGATGTCTATTTTCCTGGAACATAGTTCCTACCTCTAAGTATAATAATGGCATCCAAGGTCTAAATAAACGTCTTTCAATTCATGTCCCATGAATAATTTAAAAGCCAAACTAAAAAACATAAAAGAAAACGTAATGATAGGGACACTGTTTGAGAAGGAAACATTCATTCTGTTATAGCTATATATATATTTTTGTTATTTCTATCTTGGAAGTTTCTAAAAAGACTATTTAATTTTAGGGGGCTCCCAAAACTTAAGATGAATGTTTACATGATCTGTTGGTTTATGTCTTGTAAAGTTCAGTAACATTCAGGGGGTATAGCACCTCGGGGTCACGTGCAAAGCAGTTGGTCTTAAACAGAAAAGTCTTTATTTTTCTTTAAAGCAAACAAAACAGTGCTTCCAGCAGCAAACCGAAACTTCAGAAAACACAACATAAAAGGTCACTTATCTTCAGTACAAAGTATAAGTCATGCAATGTACATGTAAGGGATTTACCCCAAGTTAGCATCGTCTAACTTCAGATGTCCAGCACAAGTGCAGCACACATACAGGTTTCCTCTCAACTCCTATTACTCCACCACACCCAGCACCAGGACCTTCCTGTCTTTAGTGCTGCTCAACCCTGTAGGGACCAGAGTCCCATGGTCAGGGTTGGAGGTTCTTCTTCCACCTGAATATCACTCTGGACCTCCAAAATTCCAGGTTCCAAATAAGCCATTACTAATGCAGAGGGAACTGCGAGTCAATCCTCTTCTTATGCTTGAGTACACAAAACATTTCCCTTTAAAGGACCACAACCCAAATATTGGTACCACATAGCACTCATCCAGGACCCATCTCTGGAGTCCTGTACAGTTAAGTATATTTTGTATGTTTCTTCAGTTTACTGACTTTTTCTGTGCCTGAAAGATGAGTTGTTTTCGCTAATGTTTATGCAACAAAATGTTCATTCTTTTTATGACTGAAAGTGAACCATATCTGTAGGAGAACTTAAAGTGTAACCAGGGACTTAAAAAAGTGCAGGTTTTTAAAAAAACGAAACATCTATACTCACATAGATGGCTGCAGCATCGATCCAGTGCTGCAGCTTTCGCCCATCGGTTCTACACTGAGTGATCAAAGATGCTGATAGCTTGGTTCTCAAGTCTACTCTGAGCACAGAGTGATGATTGTCTCACTGTAGGGCTAGACAGTGGAGAGGGTGGGATCAGGCTGGTTCGGGCTCTCAACAGCACACTGGGAGGCTGAGCCAGCTGTTGGTCAGGCATCTGGGTAGATCTCAACGTTATTGTCGGGATCCATGCAGTGCCTGGACTGGCCCCTTGATGTCAGCCGACAGCTGAATTTAAATCCTGCACTCCCTACACCGTGCACTCCTTAATCCTGCACTCCCTACACTGTGCATGCCTAAATCCTACTCCCTACAATGCATACTCCTAAATCCTGCACTCTGTACACTGAGCACTCCCAAATCCTACACTCCTTACACCACCTACTCCTAAATCCTGCACTCTGTACACCGCACACTCCTAAATCCTGCACTCCCTACACTGCACACTCCTAAATCCTGCACTTCCTACACTGTGCACTCCCTAAATCCTGCACTCCGTACACAGTGCACACCTCAATCCTGTACTCCCTACACCACACACTCCTAAATCCTGCACACCCTACACCACACACTCCTGAATCCTGCATTCCCTACACCGCACACTCCTAAATCCTGCACTCCATTCCTCTCTCTTTCTTTCTCCCTCCATCCCTCTTTCTTTCTTTCCCCTTCCACCCCTTCCTTCCTTCTTTCTTTCTTTCTTTCTTTCTTTCTTTCTTTCTTTCTTTCTTTCTTTCTTTCTTTCTTTCTTTCTTTCTTTCTTTCTCCCTCCACCCCATCTTTCTCTCTCTTTCTTTCTTCTTTCATCCCTCTTTCTTTCTTTCTTTCTTTCTCCCTCCATCCCTCTTTCTTTCTTTCTCTCTCTTTTTTTCTCCTTTCATCCCTCTTTCTTTCTCTTTCTTTCTCACTCCATCCCTCTTTCTTGCTTGCTTTCTCTTTCTTTAGTTCTCCATGCCTCTTTCTTTTTTTCTTTTTCTCCCTCAATCTTTCTCTCTTTCCTTCTTCTCTCCTTTCTTTCTTTCTTTCTTTCTTTCTTTCTTTCTTTCTTTCTTTCTCCGTCAATCCTTCTTTCTTTCCTCTATTTCTCTCTTTCTTTCTTTCTCTCTTTCTTTCTTTCTCACTCAATCTTTATTTCTTTCCTTTATTTCTCTCTTTCTTTCTCCCTCAATCCTTATTTCTTTCCTTCTTTCCTTTATTTCTCTCTCCCTCCCTCTCTCTCCATCCCTCCCTCTCTCTCCATCCCTCCCTCTCTTTCCATCCCTCCATCTATATAGAGACCAGGATCCCCCAATTTTACTCCAGTTCTCCTGTATCCATCCCTCATCTCCTACCCCCCCCCTTTTACCCCCTCCTCCTTTCCCTTACCCTATGGTTCCCACTCCCATTCCTCATCCCCGCCCCCATTTTTTCAGGGGCTAAGGAAGAACCCAGAGGCGGAGCATCTTATTGTGTGCTTCTTTGGGTGGAATGTGTACTGGGCCAATCCCTACTGACCTTCTGCTCCTATTCATCCCATGTCATTGGCACAGTACGCATCCCACCCACACAAGCAGCAGCAGTAATAACATACTCCACTTCAGGGCTCTTCCTTAACCCCTTGCAAATGGCCTCATGTCTAAATTTTGCCTAAGGCCTCACAAAGCCTAGAGCCACCTCTGCTAGAAAGGGACACTGCTGTGCAATTTCACTTGCAGTTTCACTGTAGAATGAATAGTGCTATCACCCTTTTACAGGAAAAACTGATTATTGTAAGTAATGTTTTATTTTGCGCATAGTAACACTTTAAAGCAGAACAGTAGTCAGGCTTTAGACAATCAAAGACATACATAGTTTTAACAGTTGGTAAAATATAAAACAAATAATACTCCCATCTGTAGTTACATCCAGTGTGGAACAATTCATTCTGAACGTTCATACTAGAAGGCGTCAAAGTCTCAGCACTTTTCTCTCTCCCCTCTTTCTGTGCACCTGCTCTGTGTTTACATTAGATCATAGATGTTCTAATGAGGGCTTTTTTTTAAAGATTATTTACCGCTTGTTAAGTATGTGTACATATTTGAATGTCCATAGCTTGACCAGAGTTCTACCTTATGAAAAAAGTTATGAATAAACTATATGATATTAGGTTATCTTTTGCTTTAAATGTGTTAAAAGTGAGCCACTGTACCTGTTTAAAACTCTAGTACCCTCGGATCCCAGCTATTTTTTAAATTAGCAGAGATGGGCAAAAAAATAGCAATCTGCACCACAGCTCCCTTCTACCAATGATAAATATGACAGACAATACTTTTAAATACTTAAAGGGTAACTCCACTTTCGTGGGGGGAAAAAAAAGCAAATAAAGAAAATATAGTATACAAGTCATATTGTGATTGATTGTTAGTAAAAATGACCTTTCATTTTCAATCTGAAACCACTGTAATTTTCTATAAATGCAATGCAATATGGCTACCTGGAGTTGTTCTGTACACAGAATGTGTACTGACCACTTGTTCTGCTTGTGTGATTGGCTCACTGATTTTCCCAGAAATATACCTAAGATACAAGTCAGATTTCAGACATCCCCTGCAACAAAAATGTCATTAGAAATGTACAATAGGAACACATGTAAAGGGATTCAGGCCCAGTAGCATTCCTCACTAGTGCTCTACAGCTGCCACAGCTGACTGATAATTATAAAACCACACCCATTAGACCCACTCAGCACAGAGGAACAAATAATGATTTCTTCAGAATTACAAAAGGTAGAAATCTGCAACAAAGTTTGTTATAACCCTATGAACATAGAACACCCCGAGAAGAATTCTTTTTTTCTCAACAAAAGTGGAGTTATGCTTTAAAAAAATGCCTGTATTGGAATGGAGGCCATCTCAAATTTTGTATTTTAGTGGATATCTTGGTGGGGTTATATGCTCTTTATCAGCTTCCTTGTTGCACATATACCTTCCCCAAAATTCCTTCATTACTCATGAGTAGATGAAAAATGTCCACTTAGTGCTAAAACCATATGGGCCGGTATCAGCAGGGAGGAAGGCCATGTATCAGTAAAGAAATTAAAATGTTAGCCCAAATGTATGGCTGGTATCTCAAAATATGTTATAAAAATAAAAAGCTAATCAGTTAAGAGGAAATTTGAGTTTCATTTGAAAATTATTTTGAACTGTGAACTTGCTTCAGGTGAGATGAGTCTCCAATTTAAGGGATTTGCTCTTTTCTACTGATTACCATTGTTGAATTTGGATAGCTTTACATTTGGTTCAGATCACACAGAATGAATTGGCTAGGGTGATACTAGACATAAAGCAAAAGCCATCTTGTTGAACTTAGGTCTTTGGAGTCATAATAGGTTGAAATTTGGTCATCAGCTTTTCTGTCCACTCATCCCAAAGCGTTGCAAGGTAACCCATTCCACTAGTGTTTGCAAATGTATGCCCTGGTATGCTGCAGGAAGGGGGGTGCACACTTTCTTCCACCCCCTTCTTGGCCACAAAGGATGCATGCCTGGAAAAGGGTCTGGTTTGAACTTTAGAGGGAACTTTAAAGGGACACTAAATATTAACAAAAAAATAAATAAATTAAAAAACAGGGATTGTCTTCTACAACCCAGTTATGCCAACATAACCATGGGGCTATGGTAGACCAGGTATATTTTGAACAACAACCCCTTTGCTGGGCACCTGATCTTCTATGGACGTTATATAGATGACGTCATCATCATCTGGGATGGTTCCAAAGAGTCTTTCCTGCAGTTTGTGGCCTTCTGCAATTTCAACACCTTTGGGCTGACCTTCACTTCGGTGGCTGACCCAGAGACACTGTGCTTCCTGCATTTGGAGCTATTCCACTCTGAATCTCAAATTGCCGCCAAAAACTACTCTAAGCCCACTGCTGGAAATTCTTTTTTACATAATACTAGCTGTCATCATCCCAGATGGGTTCGTAATGTACCCAAAAGTCAGTTTCCTCACCGTAGGAGAAGATGTACTAAACTAGAAGATTATGCAATACAAAGTGAGGTTCTAAAGAAAAAATTCTTGTACAAAGGGTATCCCCTTCAACTAGTGAATGAAGCCGCACATCACTGTGCAGTAGATGAATTACCTAGCTCTAAGAAGGAGACCCAGGAACCCACAATGAGATTCATCACCCAATATTACAACCATCACCGCAAAATGGAAAATGATTTTAAAAAGCATTGGTCCACACTTGCTCAAGATCCACATTTAGCATCCTCCCTTCCGGAGGTACCCAAGTTCGCCTATAGGAAAGCGAGAAACATCAAAAGCAAAATTGCCCCAAGTAGAATTAAACCCTATGTCAAATCCAGTTCACTCTAACAACTCACCTTGATACCATTAGTTGGCATGTACCGCTGCAAGAAAGCACTTTGTCTAACTTGCGCACATGTCCCTCATGGTAAAAAATAATTTTCCCGTGGGGACACCATGTTCCCTATAAAAGCCCTTTACAATTGTTCCACTACCTACGTTGTGTATTGTCTGACCTGCCCCTGTGGCCTCTATTATGTTGGGAGGACCATCAGGACCCTCAGGGCCAGGTTCGGCGAGCACCACAGGTCAGTGACAGAGGGCGAACCCATACTCAGTATCCCTTGTCACTTCTCCAAATATCACTCACGGTCTACGGATGGTCTTCAGGTATGGGTTATTGAGTCTATCCCAGACAAATACCCCCCAGCTGAACGATTCTGTAGACTCTGCAGCCAAAAGATATATTGGATATTCACCTTAAATTGTTTAGTGCCTATGGGTTTAAATGAGGATATAGAAATTAACACTGTTATATAGCATCATTATTAGTATAAGATAGATGTACATAGGCGGCAAACGTTACAGTGTCTCTGGCACTGTATGCTAATGTACATCTAAATTGATTTCATTTATCATATCCTATACTAATACAATATATTTTATTACAGAATTCATGGTACCCTAAGTTCTCAGTGGAACGGTAAGTATACCGTTCCACTGTAATATATTAGGAAATTGTATAATTATAGCCCAGCAGAGGTTTCACAACAGCTTGGAAGCTATGGAGGCATGTGGCACCATATATCCCTGGGGGAGATGTGTTTAAGAAGATATATATATATATATATATATGTGGGTATGATTCTATATGTGTATGTATGTTTCTCCTCTGCATATACCCCCCTACAAGCAAAAACCACAGGGATATTTATGTCATTAATTATCTGAAGTTAAGACGATCTTTTTGGATTATGAGAATAATTTATCTTCCCACTAATGTCCGCATACATATGCTTATTCCCAAGAACATTTCCAGTTATCAGATTGATTGGATGTCTGATTTTTTACATACATGTTTACTTGCGATTGTACTCCGCAGACACACCACCAAGATGACATGCATTTGTTTTTACATACATGTTTTTAGATACCCTATATCCACTATTTATATAAATGTTTTTAGATGCTGTATATGCACTATATATACGTTTTATGTTTTAGAGTACCCATGTTAGTTTGTATACAATTCTAATAGAATTGGGCTTAAATGTTATTTGCAATGTCGGGCCAGGGATGGGTAGTGCTGTGTGGATGCCAGGGGCTGTTCGGTGATTGGATAAAACTGGGTCCAACACGCCCCTCCTTTCAGGCTGCCTTTATCAGCACTCCTCATTCCTCTCCTAGCTAGGGTCTGAGGAAAATGTGCTGATGCATTGAAATGCATCACCCTATTGGCCGACATGATTGCTGACGTCACTTCCAGTTCCGCTGAACTTCCAGCTTCCGGTTTACGGTTCTTGTGCATTCCAAAATCACACACAGTTGGTTACAGACAGCTGGCCGGCCAGCCAGCCACCCCCTCCTCCTGCTGCTCCTTTGATTCGAGCATCGGATTCCCTTAAGAAATGTGACATAGCTGGCCGGTCCCCAGCCAGTTTATATGCCTGTTACTTAAGATTTCTTGTGAGTACCCATTTGACTCCTTGATTTTAATAAACTGTTGCTTGATATACTGCACTTCGGTCTGGCGCACCTTGTTCCTTTTTTCTCCCATTACAGAGCCGCTTATACTCTTGGTTGCTGCCCCTGTTTAATGGTACATCACAACACCATTTGTGGACTTTTAAAAGGACTATATTCTAAATCCTGTCAGATGGTGTCTTTTGCCACCTAGTGGCCTTCTTTCACAAAATTGTCCCCTACTACTGGCGCCATTCTCCTCTGTCTATTACAACCCCAACTGATGTTTCCTTGACGCCCGAGGATGTTCCCCTGCTGCTATGATGATCATGTTGCACTACCACTGCTATATAATAGAATTCCTGGTGCTGCTGGAATGCAATCAACAGTGCCAGGCACTGGTCAAAAAGAAGCTTCGGGGTAATGTCATCGCCTAAACTATGGTCCAAAGGGGCTTCTAGATTTGTATAAGACCTCCACACAAGACCCATGTCCCTTTTGTTGCCTCCCTCTTGCAAGGAACCCCCGCCCCCAATATTAAAAGGCATGTGACCCTGTGACCAGGTATGGCTCAGAAATGGGGGGTGGGAGGCACATGCTTGCACATACTCCCTTTTCAGGCTACCCAGCCTGCATATCTGGGTTGAATCCACAGGAACCAGATACCATTTTTCTCAATTTGTTTTCCTATTGTCACTTTTAGAGGACTAGATTGTTCTATTTTGTAACTTCAAATGCAGCTTGAAGGCATTTAACTAGCATAGTTTTTATAGGATTTGTGTAATTTCAGTGTTATCTTTTAAGCCTTGTTAAAAAACCCTCTCCCTGCTCAGCAATATTTTGTTTTTTGCATCCCATGGATGGTCCTTAATTCAGGCCCAAACTCTCTGATGTCACCAGCTCTTGGGAATTCAGATTTCCACCCAAGAACTCCTACATAACATGTTCCAGTTATTTGTGACAGCTAACACATGCAGACGTTTACACTTTTGGGAGGATGAAAGCTGAAAATCAGTGACCTCCATCCAATCTATTTTCTCTCCTTCTCTTCCACTCTGGCAGGCCTACAAAAATAGACATTATGTATTCTCTGTTCCTTGCCCATCAGCCTCTACTCTTCCACCCACTTCTTTTGAAAGTGAATGTATCTATGCTGCTCCTATTAGGAACGGCCTTTCTGAGGCCTACGTGGAGTTGGTGACTCCTCCAGAGGACTATATTTCTTCCGTCTTTAGCAAATGGGAGAAGGATCTGGATTTACACTTGACACCTGAACAAAGAGAGTTTATTCTCTTTTTTACGCACAAGTCTTCTATCTTATTAAGGCTGCCAATGAGTGGGTATAAGCTCCTAACTTCAGTGATATAGGGTTTTTGCCAGGCTCCATCATATTTTCTGTATGGCCCCAATTGCTGGAGATGTAGCACGGCCAGGGGTTCATTCCTCCAAATTTTCTGATCATGTTTCTGACTCCAAACTTTTTGAAGGGATGTATGCTGCCTGATTCACGACTTTATGGATTTATCCCTGGAACATAACTCAGCAGCATGCCTTCTAAACCTCAGCTCCTTATATAAATGAAAATACTGGCACTCTCTGGTGAGATATCTCATTATCGTGGCCAGGGCATGTATTCCAGCACTTTGGAAATCCCCATCACCTCCCACTGTGCAACAGTGGATAAGATCAGTGAATGGAGGACCTCATCTCATCCCTGAGGAGACAGCAAGCTCACTTCCATAAGACATAGTTTTATTGTACCCAGTTTATCTTCACAGAGAGTTATGGTGATCTGCTTGCATCCAACTCAGTGTGAGTTGGAAATGCCCCCCCCTCCACCCTTTTATTATTCATTTTATCTTTACCCCTTCCTTCTGCTTACATCTTCCTACTCTTTTCCTTTTTCCTTCACTTGCACTCTTTTCCTTCTCCCATTAACTCTTACGAAATATGCGTAAAGTCCTTTGACAGGATATGAGATTCCCTCTCCCATCTGCGACAAAATCCCCTGTATTCACCTACTCTTACTCCCTTTGTGACTGCAACATCACAGGTCGCCCTGTAATTAGCAAATTTACATATTTCTTGCTGCTTGTCTTGTAGATTTCCCATGTTCGTGCAGTAATCTATCAGGTTTATTGAACTACTTGTCATTTCTATGTTTGATCCACTGTAGTCTGTTATATAACAAGCTGTACTGTCACGGCTTTTTGTTTTTTTATGTTTTATTGTATATTTTGTCCCTGGAAATAAAAAATTATATAAAAAATGTTTTGCATTAGTATATGTTCGCCATAGCAATACCAAACTACCCATGGCTTTTTTAACAGCAACTTGCAAATTAGCATCGATGAAGGGTTCAACATCATGCTCCAGCAAATCATATTTTGCCCAGTTCTTTCATCCCTAAATATCACCATTCTATTCCAAATGTTAAAAAAGTGAACATTTTTCCATTTCCATTACGAACTATATATATATATATTTGCTTGTCACCTCGCATGCGATCACTTGGAGGCGACTACAAAGAGTCCAACCTGGGTTTTTCCAGCCACCGTGGCAGAGCCCGGACTTTCTGCTCCACCTAAAGCCCTTTCCACCTGCATTTAGCGTGTAGTCATAGACCGGTATCTGCGTGCGCTCCCTGCTACTTTGAGGAAGTGGGTCAGCCATGGGGACCCCAAAATGGCAAACCAACTGGTGGACTTCCTGGAGAGTTACAGTGCTGCTGAGGACTTGTTGCACCTGTCTGCGCCCCACCCCAATGTATCCAGGGGTAAAAGATTGCCTGGCGGACCCGGTAAGACTGTTCCAGGGCTCAAGGGCATGGGGAAGTTTGATAAGACCGCTGTGGCGAGAAAGACTATAGGTTCTAGACCTGGAGACTGGCCAAAGAAGCCAGGAAGGTCTTGAGGGCCCTTGAGAGCACTGGGTATAGAGCACATACAGTGCTACCGATGTCATACATTGGGACGTATTGCTGCCAATTGTCCCCTGAATGATGATCCCATGCAATGTGATAATGCTTATATGAAAAGACGCATTTCTCTTTTTGCACAGGTCGCATGTATAGCATCTTGTTCAAATCGCATAGAGAAGCAAATGTGTGTGATTGCTATTGACGGGAAACCCGTCACTGCGTTGCTTGACTCTGGTAGTGTGATAACGTTGGTAAAAAGCAGCTGTGTAAATCCGGCAAGGTTACACCCTAGCACTGTCAGGGTTTTTTGCATCCATGGGGACACTCGTGACTACCAGCCGGCGCTGGTCAAGATTGACACCCCTTTCAGCAGAGTGACTCATTCAGTGGGAGTGGTACCTTCCCTGCTTCATGAAGCCCTAGTGGGGAGGGATTTTCCCCATTTTTGGAGGTTGTGGGAGGGCACAGAGAGCCTGGAGGAAAGAGCTCCCCCTGCTGAGGAGGCACGGGAGTTCTCACCAGACCCTTTTTGCCAAACGGAGGGAGAGATTGGTGGCAGGACTGAGGAAGATGGAGACAATCTTCCTTTTCCTGTAATAGCCAGGGAGCCTGAGGAGCCGGAAGATAGCTCCCAGTTGGTGGCTAATGATCCAGAAAATGTCTTTGACCCTGACTGTGAGAGGGAACAGAATGCAGTACCTGACTTAGAGGTCCAGAGAGAGGACTTCTGTACAGAGCAACTACGGGATGTCACTCTCCTTAGAGCCAGAGAAAACGTGAACGTAATGGATGGGGAAAATGCGGACCCTAATTGGGGGGAGTCTTTCCCCTACAAAAATAATTTGTTGTATCAGGTGGTAAAACACGGTTTAGACGAAGTAGAACAGCTAGTGGTTCCCAAACCCTTCCGCAGGATGATGTCGGACCTGGCCTATAGTCATGAGATTCTTCTGGCCTGGGTTGTATGCAGACGTCAAAGAATACTGTGAATCATGCCCTGAGTGTCAAATGATGGCCCTGTCACCCCATTTTTGTAGTCCCCTTGTCCCACCTCCCAAAATTGAAGTGCCATTTGAGCGAATTTGCATGGATCTCCTGGGACCAGTAGTAAAATCTGCTCAGGGACACCAGCACATCCTGGTGATCCTGGACTATGCTACCCGATATCTGGAAGCCATACCCTTGCGGAACACCTCTGATAAGTTTATCGCCAAGGAGCTGGTCCAGGTGTTTAGTCGGGTGGGGATCCCTAAAGAGATCTTGATAGATCAGGGTACCCTGTTCATGTCCAGAGTGACAAGAGAATTGTGCAAGTTGTACAAAATCTCCTATCTCCGTACCTCTTTTTACCACCCCCAAACTGACGGCCTGGTGGAAAGATTTAACAAGACCCTCAAGAGTATATTGAAAAAGGTGGTGAATAAAGATGGGCGAAATTGGGATTTTTTTGTTGCTGTACCTCATGTTTGCCATACGGGAGGTTCCGCAGGCATCTATGGGGTATTCCCCCTTTGAACTCTTGTATGGTAGACATCCCAGGGGGCTGCTAGATGTCACAAAAGAGACGTGGGAAGGAGAGGCTACCCCATATAGAAGCGTCCCAGAGCATGTCTCCTTGATGCAGCATCGAATCACAGCGGTCCTGCCCCTGGTTCGAGAGCATATGGAGCAAGCCCAGGAAGCCCAGAGAAGGGTTTATAATCGGGGTGCCAAAACCCAGCCTTTCAACCCAGGAGACAGAGTGCTGGTGCTAGTTCCCATGGTTGAAAGTAAATTCCTAGCAAAATGGCAGGGTCCCTTTGAGATTAGGGAAAGAGTAGGGGAAGTGAACTACAAAGTTTACCAGCCAGGGAAAAGGAAACTGGAGCAGATTTACCATGTTAATCTCTTAAAACCGTTGAAGGACAGAGAGAGTTTATTGACAGTGCCCACTCCCCAAAAGGACAGGCTACCCCTGACCCCGGATGTTCCCATAACCGAGTCCTTGTCACTGATGCAAAAAAATGACGTAAAGGAATTTATAAGTAAAAATAGAGACTTCTTCTCTCCCCTACCAGGATTGACCACCATAATACAACATGACATAATTACAGAACCAGGAGTCCTCGTGAATGTAAAACCCTATGGATACCTGAGGCTAGATGGGAGGCGGTGGCAAAGGAAATAAAAACATTTTGAAGTTGGACATGATAGAGGAGTCCCACAGTGCCTGGTTGAGCCCCATAGTGCTGATCCCAAAGCCTGATGGCACTATCAGGTTCTGTAACGATTTCAGGAAGCTGAATGATGTGTCTAAGTTTGACGCATGCCCGATGCCGCGTGTTGACGTCAAGTGGACAGGTTGGGAGGTGCCTGGTACATAACAACCCTAGACCCAACTAAGAGCTACTGGCAGTTCCCCCTAACGGAGTCAGCGAAAGAAAACAGCATCTTTCTCTACTCCCGAGGGGTCCTTCCAATACAGGCGAATGCCGTTTGGTCTGCATGAGGCCCCTGCATCCTTCCAGAGGATGATGGATAAAACTTTGAGGCCGCATCGGCCCTATGCAGCGGCCTATTTGGGTGATGTGGTCATCCACAGCCCCGATTGGGAATCACATCCCCCCCGGGTGCAAGCAGTGGTAGATTCGCTGAGGGTAACAGCCAACCCGAAAAAGTGTGCCATAGCTCTGGAGGAGGCCAAATACCTTGGGTATGTTATTGGTCGGGGTCTGATCAAACCCCAGACCAATAAGATCGAGGCCATTCAATAATGGCCCCAATTGGTAAACAAAAAACAGGTTTGTGCCTTTCTGGGGATTACAGGGTATTACTGACGCTTCATCCCCAACTTTGCCACCATTGCCGCCCCTCTGACCAATCTGACAAATGGTAGAGTATTACCTGCTGGGAAGGTCATTCAGGCTAGTCACCGACCATGCGCCCCTTAACCACTTCAGCCCCGGAAGGATTTCCAGCTTTAGGACCGGAGCACTTTTTGCGATTCGGCGCTGCGTCGCTTTAACTGACAATTGCGCGGTCGTGCAACGTTGCACCCAAACGAAATTTGCGTCCTTTTTTCCCCACAAACAGAGCTTTCTTTTGGTGGTATTTGATCACCTCTGCGTCATTTCTGATC
Organism: Glandirana rugosa; assembly: GCA_018402905.1. Lineage (NCBI taxonomy): Eukaryota > Metazoa > Chordata > Amphibia > Anura > Ranidae > Glandirana > Glandirana rugosa. The sequence continues at coordinate 659,513 of BLSH010125146.1, forward strand.
ACCGCTATAAACAAAAGAAGAGCGACAATTTTGCAAAAAAACCCAAATTTCTTACTTTTTGCTAAAATACAAATCCAAAAAAAAAATATAAAAAAACATTTTTTTTCACCGTTTTTGGCCGATTTATATTCTTCCTCATATTTGCGATAAAAAAAATCGCAATCGGCGTTTATTGATTGGTTTGCGCAAAAGTGGTCGCATTTACGGATGATGAGAATTCATTTTTGGGGTTTTTTTTTTTTTTTTTGCTAAAAATGGCGGCGATCTGCGATTTTTAGCGGTACTGCGATATTGGGGCGGACATGTCGGAATGTTTTGACACTTTTTTGGGACCATTGGCATTTATACAGCGATCAGTGCTATAAAAATGCACTGATTACTGTGTAAATGCCATTGGCAGTGAAGGGGTTAAACTGCAGGGGGCGCTCTAAGGGTTAACTATGTTCCCTGGGCGTGTTCTTACTGTAGGGGGACTTGCCTAGCTGGGGAAAGGAAGTGGTCACAGCCTTCACTTACAGGAAGGCTGTGATCACAGCCCTTCCCCCTCACACAGAGCGGAGGTCCGTGTTTACATACACGGACCTCCGCTCATTCGCTCCGGGGGGGGCATCGCGGGTGGCCGGCGGCAATCAAAGCCGCCGCACCCGCTCCCTGGACCCACCCGGACACAGTGAGCGCGCGGGCGCGCCTCCGGCGGCGCGCGCGCGCTCACAGTGGCTCTGTATCGCGGCCGCCGTCGTATGACGGCGATTCGCGTTACAGAGCCACATTGTCGCCGTCAATTGCCGATCAGCCGTCGGCAAGCGGTTAAGTGGATGTGTAACAACTGGGAGAAAAATACCCGGTGACTAGGTGGTTCCTGGCCCTACAGCTGTTTAAGTTCTCAGTGAAACACTGGGCCGGAGGGCTCCAAAATAACGCCAATGGTCTTTCCCAGGCCCACTGCATTGTTGGGACAGTTGCTCTGCCCCAGGGGCTTGAGCAGAGGGGGTGGATATGTGACGTTATGCGAGGTGCCATAATGGAGGGGCGATACTTGTTGCCTCGCATGCGATCACTTGGAGGCAACTAGAGAGAGTCCGACCTGGGTTTTTCCAGCCACCTTGGCAGAGCTGGTTTCCGGCCCGTACTTTCTGCTCCACCCAAAGCCCTCTCCACTTGCATTTAATGAACAGGAAGAGAACAGAGGAGAGCTTGATCCTGGATCTCAGTGGAGGAAAGCTGAGAGAGCTCTGTCTGCTATTTTGGACTCAAAAACAAGGTTTGCTTTGTGCTCATGTTTTGTGGGTGTTGGGGCCAGCCCCACACCGTATAGTGAGGAATCACAATTGTTAAGTTTAGCGCCAGACGATGAGGCTTTGTTTTCTGTTTTTATTTGTTTGATCCAGCAAAACTTTTACAGTAAACCTGGCAACCCACCAGATTTTAAAGAAGTTGGCCTGCCTGCTGAGTATTTTTCCTCCAAAACGTGATCCCCACGAGCTAATCTCCCACAATACAGATAGGATAAGTAATAGGCATGATTTAATAAAATGATAATTTTATTATCAATACCTAATTATCATTGACTCTAAAGTTAATATTTAAGGTGAGCTGTGCTGTGAAGGTTATAAAGTGTAGGGGGGGGTTAGAGATGTAAATTTTCAGGACAATTGTGTATATTGCAATTTCAACTGATCTCTGATTTCAAGAAAGGAAATATATTTACAGCTATATTTTATGATTACCGGTATATTTTATGATTAGCTTAATTTTTAAGCAATATTTCTATTTAGACTCTCTCTATTCAGTTCTCCTAAAAAAGACTAACTGTTGAATTGTATTTCTACCATAAAGCTCTGAATAAATCAGTTTCAATAGTACCTGATCACAGTTGATTTCATGCGGTTACTGTATGTGTGGAGCACCTAATGTGTAACCTGGCAAACAAGTACAAATTTCATCATGTTCTAAAAACATAGGCTAAAGTGTTAAATTAGAATCAGTTGCATTAATAGCACGCACATAAATTTTACACTCACTGGGGAAAGAATAATCTTCCAGGTGCTCTTTATCTCTGCATTTTTTCTGCTTTGTTTTATCTGCTGCTAAATTTTTCTTTTCCTCCAGGGTTATTACCCAACACATGCTGCAAACACATGGCAAACTTGACTTGACTTTTATACATCAATATTGCTTTGTGTTCATTGTTGTTTGGAAAATTGTGTTACAGATCTGTTGGAAACAAAATTGCATTTTCTGTTCACAACAGACTTTTGTTCTTTTTTTTTTCATATGTGTGTGTCTCTCTCTTCATCTCTGTTAAAGTTTTTTTTTTTTAACTCCCACAATTGACTTTTATAAGTACACCATTGGGTCATCAATAATGTGTATTTTATCTACAAACTCATACCCATGATCAGTGCCAGATTAAACTCTGTGGAGGCCCCTAGGCAGGCGAAACCTTGGGGCCCCCTCACAGTTTTCTGGAGGTTTCTTGTGCACAAGCTCTAGTGGGTAATGTTGAACTAAGTAGTGTGCACATCGGTCGCTAGATGGAGATGACTATCTCTACTGTACAATACATGTACGTACTGTAGGTTGCAGCAACATTTTTTTACAAATTGACAGCCAAAAAAAGATGAGCATTTAAGAATCACTGTGCATGCTTGAGATGAAGCGCGTGACGTCATGTACCTCATCTTACACATGTATATGAAATTACACTCATCTGTTGGTTTAACCACTTCAGCCCAAGAAGGATTTCCCATTTTAGGACCAAAGCACTTTTTGCGATTCAGCACTGCGTCGCTTTAACTGACGTTGTACCCAAACAAAATTTGGGTCCTTTTTTTTCCCAAAAATAGAGCTTTCTTTTGGTGGTATTTGATCACCTCTGCGTCATTTCTGATCACCACTATAAACAAAAGAAGAGCGACAATTTTGCAAAAAAACTCAAATTTCTTACTTTTTGCTAAAATACAAATCCAAAAAAAAACATCTTTTTCCATTGGTTTTGGCCAATTTAGATTCTTCCTCATATTTTTGGTAAACAAAAAAAAATCGCAATTGGCGTATATTGATTAGTTTGCGCAAAAGTTGCCGCGTTTAGATTCTTCTTCATATTTTTGGTAAAAAAAAAAATCGCAATTGGCATATATTGATTGGTTTGCACAAAAGTTGCAGCGTTTACGGACGATGAGAATTCTTTTCTGGGGTTTTTATTTTTGTTTTATTTTTTACTAGTAATGGCGGCGATTTGCATTTTTTAGTGGTACTGTGATATTGCAGTGGACATGTCGGACCATTTTGACACTTTTTTGGGACCATTGGCATTTATACAGCGATCAGTGCTATAAAAATGCACTGATTACTGTATAAATGCCATTGGCAGTGAAGGGGTTAACCTGCAGGGGGCGCTCTAAGGGTTAACTGTGTGCATGGGCATGTTCTAACTGTGTGTGGGCTGCCCTGGCTGGGGAAAGGGGATGATCACGGCTTCCATATAGAGGAAGGCTGTAATCACAGCCCTTCCCCCTCTATGAGAACGAATATCCGTGTTTACTTACACGGACCTCCGTTCTCTCACTGCGGGCAGCGATCGAGTCCTCCCTACACGCTCCCTGGCCCCCCCCCCGGACACAGCGAGCGCTCACAGCACTAGTTATCACAGCCGACATCATTTGACGGCGGTTTGCGATAACGAGCCACTCTGTCGCCATCAGACTGCAGTCGGCGGTCGGCAAGTGGTTAAAAAAAGTAAAAGCCTCACCCCCCTCCCCAAGATCTCCTGGGAGACTTCTTTTTTTAACAAATGTAATGTTGTACAGCGCATGCACCAGATGGGAGGCATGACGTCATGCTCTTTGTACAACAGTATTGTGGGAAGAAGCATGACATTAATTTTAAAAATAGGTGTGCGGGTGGGGGCACAGACAACACAGAGACCGTCTGAAAAAGGCTGAACATGAAGAAAAAGGAACATAACATATTTAATTGTACTTGCTTAGGTACACCTCTTTACATATTATTGGTGTTTTTAACTGGCGGGGGGGGGGGTCTACTTTTAAAATATCAGTTTTTAGCAAAATACTTTCATTTTTGGTAGATGCTGGGGAGTTAAACCACCTAATAATTCCTTATATCTGTTGGGAACTCTATTGATGAGAAATCAGTGTTTGAGCTCCTGATTGTGTAAAATTGCTGACCATTATGGTGTAGAAAAATAAATTAAACGTTTAAAATGAGTACCAGACACAGCTAGAGATATAAAAAAGAAAAATCCAACTATATGGAAAACTGGAGTTAAGAGGAGAAATAGAAAAGGAGTGAAGGAGAAGAAAGAGAGGAAGACAGAGTCAGGCAGAGAGAAAAAACTGAGGGAATTGGGAGAAAGAGGAGAACAGCCCTAATTTCCTTCCACCTCCCAGAGGCCCGCAAAGTACAGTTTAGGCCCAATGCCAGCAATCAAATGCCCAGGAAGCGGGTTGTTGTTGTTGAAAAAGGTGCAAAGTGATCCAACCAGGGCTGCCCGATATGGAAAAATCGGTCATGGGAATCATTAAGGATCGCAGTCAGCTTTTCATTTATCAGTTTTAGCCTATTTTTGACCTCGTCAAAGCTAATAACTGGAGTTTTCCATGATCTCACTATAGTTTGTTTAGTAGCCGTAAAGATATGCTTAACTAGCATACGCTCCTGACGTGTAATGTTTGGGATTGGTTGATGAAGGAGTACTTCCCGTGGGTTTTTCTACAAATTGCCTATTGCTAGCGCCAGCCCTGTCTGCAGCATTGATACAAATATGTAAATCATACTTTTTACATTAATTTTACATATTTTGCATGAGAGTTTTAGGGTCTAATGATCTGATGCTTACTGCACAATCAATAATAAAAGCAAATGTTTTTGGTCCATGTGGACTGAGTTTTTTACTTTGGTAAATGCACTTTGCTAATGAATGGGAGCAGCACCTATGTGAATTTAAGACACTGTAGCTGAGTGTTAATGGCAGCATGTGTCCAACAAAAATAGCAACCTCTGTGCTCTGCAGGACTTTTATAAGGGTGCTGCCCATGATCGTCTTTAACGCGGGGCAAAAGGGACAGCAGCCCAGTCATTGTTGAGGGGCCCAAAGCAGCTGCCCCTTGGGCCCCTTGTCATGGGAGACCCTGGGCCGGTGGCGTCAGGAGCAGGATGAAGAGAGACAGGGAGGGAGAAAACCTCCCTGACCACAAGAGAGGTGAGTAGCAGCAGGTGCAGCATACCTGACAGGCGGCACCACCCAGAGCCTGGATTCCTCCTCCCACCCAAGGACCCACAGGAGGTGCAGGCAGCCAGGGACTGCTATTTGCCCTCCTCTCCACTTCCAGCACTGACAGCAGACTGAAGGACAGGTGGATCAGGCCACCCCCCCAAGGAACCGCGGGAGGTGCAGGTAGCCAGGGACATTGAACACACCGCCCCTAACCCCAGTAACCAATCGGTGAGAGGTGATGATGTGCAGTAACCTCGAGCAACCAATCAGAAATCAGAAATTATGTGATGTAACCTTTAGCAACTAATCACTGAATGATAATGGTATGCTGTAGCCTCTAGCAACCAATCACAATTTCTGCCTGATCTGCTACACTAAACTGAGTTTAACTGCTATTTATTGTTAGTCTCAAAGCAGGTGGAGAGTAAAATTGCATGCTGGGAGGGGACCAAAGAAAATTGTCGCCCAGGGTACAATCAATATAAGATGGCCCTGGTGCTGTGTCCAGTGAAACAACCCATTATATCTGGTTATGGAGAAGTGTGGGCAGACATTTTTAGGTTTACTGTATGATGCAGAATGGAGGAGCCTACAAAGCATCATGAGAACTAAATGTGAAATAAAAAAAATAAATTGTTATTGAACCATTAATTATTGGTGGATATCTGCCTTTTTGATTATCTACTTTGAGCAAATAATTGAATCCAGGTCATAGCCCAGTTCATTTAATTCCATTTCCTAATCTCTACTAGTCATTAAAATAGGTCTTTATGAAAGTTGCCAAATCCATACACAAATCATCGCTATGAACCATGTAAGAATATGATAACCATTTGTAGAATTAATGTGATTACACAATAAGCTGAACATGGTATCTATTATTTATAAGGTTTAAATAATATTAGTTCCCAGTAGGGCTTATTCTGTAATGTAATTGTTATTGGCTATAACCTTACTGTACTAGCTAAGCTTTCCAGATACAATACAGCTGCTATTGTTTAGTGTACCTCCTGGTGCCCAGAATGTAATCAATGTTAGTACAGCTCCCAACTGAGAGTATTACGCTAAAGACACAACTGCTTCAGTCACTAATAATTTTATGTAAGAAACAAGTCTAACACAGTATATGTACATGCAATATGTCACAATATACTTGCTCTGCCTGTGTGTAAACATTTCATTTTTAGATAGTTTAAAGATGTGTGCATACAGAAACTGATGTTAGTCCAGCCTGTGTAAGTGAAAACATCAAATGTTGTAATGCCGATATTCCATTTCTCTGTAAAAAATATCTATTATGTAGGTAATGATAGTCGCATGCCAATTTTGTATCTGGATATTGTGCCCTATAATACTACAGAAACCCATTTTTCCTTCTCCCCCTCCCTTCTCTCCTCATCTACTCTCAGGTGGATAGATTAGGGAGCTGTACAAAGCTGTTTCTGGAACCATTACCACTCTCCCCACTCTGGTCCACTCTCTATAGAAGTATGGGGTTGAAGACTGTCCTCCTCACTTTCTATGTGCCCTATGTTTCTCTGAGGAAGCAAGAAGCTGCAGAGTTCAGTATGGGTGCTAACCCCCATACAGTAGGGTTAATTTACTAAAACTAGAGAGTGCAAAATCTCTTGAATCTCTGCATAGAAACCAATCAGCTTCCATTTGTTTTGTGAAAGCTTAATTGAACAAGCTGAAGTTAGAAGCTGATTGGCTACCATGCACACCTGCACCAGTTTTTACACTCTCTAGTTTTAGTTAATGAACCCCAATGTCTCTTTCAGGCAGGTTCATGCAATTTAGTCGGCAATGTTTGAAATAAATCAAGCATTGGCTCTCTCAGGCTTAGCTCAGTCTCAGTTTGGTTACGTCGTATGCTATCCTGAAAAATTTCTCACCCTGGCTAGATTGGGTCAGTGCTGAGAAGAAGCCCCAATCACATTTACAATAGCATATGTACTGGTATGAAATCTCACATAACACATTATCTTCCACTGACAACTGTGGGGAGGGGAGGACTGGAAAAATTTCGACAAGTTACTGAACAATCTCTTTAACAATTATTTATTTATTGTCAATTGAGGGACGCAAGAATTAAGTAAATTCTTAGACATAGAAACTGAATTGTTTGAGGAAAGCGGTATGTGTAAAGAAACGGGTCTATCCTGTCCACAATTATGCAAATATAGAGAAAAGAATGACCTTTGTGCAAAATTGAACGGTATACCCCTTATGGACTTGTAGACAGACTAAAAACATGTATTAAAAACACATTTTTATTGTACATCTCCTTTTTTTTTAAAAAGTTACAAAACATATATCAATGTTGCATAGTGTATAGAAATTCAAAAATACATAGTAATAGATACCCTTGACAACGCATGAAGCATGGTGGACACAAAGCTAACCGTAAAAGAATTTCAGGCTAGCGGCCATACGTAGTAGGGAAGACACCTGACATGTTTCGGACTATTCTGGAGTCCTTCTTCAGAGGTTATTGTCAAATAGGTAACAATAAATTCTAAAATGTAAACATATTACATTATTAAATAGAACGATAACATCGTGTTTATCAGTAACAGTCAATATCGTAGACTGATTTCAACATAGACAGCAACTTTATACAAGTACTATTTTACTTATATATTATATTATGTAGGCTGAAATGAATACTTACAAAAACATATATACAGTGTCTCACAAAAGTGAGTACACCCCTCGCATTTTTGTATATATTTTATTATATCTTTTCATTTGACAACACTGAAGAAATTACACTTTGCTACAATGTAAAGTAGTGAGTGTACAGCTTGATTAACAGTGGAAATTTGCTGTCCCCTCAAAATAACTTAACACACAGTCATTAATGTCGAAACCCCTGGCAACAAAAGTGAGTACACCTCTAAGTGAAAATGTCCAAATTCGGTCCAAAGTGTCAATATTTTGTGTGGCCACCATTATTTTGCAGCACTGCATTAACCCTCTTGGGCATGGACTTCACCAGAGCTTCACAGGTTGCCACTGGAGTCCTCTTCCACTCCTCCATGACGACATCGCAGAGCTGGTAGATGTTAGAGATCTTGCGCTCCTCTACCTTCCAATTGAGAATGCCTCATAGATGCTCAATAGGTTTTAGGTCTGAAGACATGCTTGGCCAGTCCATCATCTTTACCTCAGCTTCTTTAGCAAGGCAGTGATCGCCTTGAAGGTGTGTTTAGGGTCATTATGTTACAATAATGCCCTGCGGCCCAGTCTCCGAAGGGAGGGGATCATGCTCTGCTTCAGTATGTCACAGTACATGTTGGCATTCATGGTTCCCTCAATTAACTGTAGCTCCCCAGTGCCAGCAGCACTCATGCAGCCCCAGACCATGACACTCTCACCACCATGCTTGACTGTAGGCAAGACACACTTATCTTTGTACTCCTCACCTGGTTGCCGCCACACACGCTTGACACCATCTGAACAAAATAAGCTTATCTTGGTCTCATCAGACCACAAGATATGGTTCCATTAATCCACCACTGTTTGCGGGCTTTTTTGTGCATCATCTTTAGAAAAGATGTCCTTCTGGGACGACAACCATGCAGACCAATTTGATGCAGTGTGCAGCGTATTGTCTGAGCACTGACAGGCTACCCCACACCCCTTCAACCTCTGCAGCAATGCTGGTAGTACTGTCTATTTCCCAAAGACAACCTCTGGATATGACGCTGAGCACGTGCACGCAACCTCTTTGGGCGACCATGGTGAGGCCTGTTCTGAGTGAAACCTGTCATGTTAAACCAATGTATGGTCTTGGCCACCGTGCTGCAGCTCAGTTTCAGGTTCTTGGCAATCTTCTTATATTCTTTATGTAGAGCAGCAATTCTTTTTTTCAGATCCTTAGAGAGTTCTTTGCCATGAGGTGCCATGTTGAACTTCCAGTGATGAGTATGAGAGAGTGAGAACAATAACACCAAATTTAATACACCTGCTCCCCATTCACACCTGAAACCATGTAACACGAACGAGTTATATGACACCAGGGAGGGAAAATGGCTAATTGGGCTAGTGTACTCACTTTTGTTGCCAGCAGTTTAGACTTTAATGGCTGTGCGTTGAGGTATTTTGAGGGGACAGCAAATTTACATGGTTATACAAGCTGTACACTCACTACTTTACATTGTAGCAAAGTGTCATTTCTTCAGTATTGTCACATGAAAAGGTAGAATAAAATATTTTCAAAAATGTGAACGGTGTACTCATTTTTGTGAGATACTGTACATATATGTGGTAGCTAGGTGATGGTTTTCGCTGAGCGGGACAATGCGATTATGAGCCACCTGTGGATACGGCCTAAAAAAGCACCAACCGGGGGCAGGACTGCACACACAAGGACCCCAAAGGAAGGGCTACCGCCCAAGGTGGACAATCATTCAAAGGAATCTATAATGAGGTATATTATAAAATATACTTATAAATGGGATTTTTAGCTATTAAATTGAGTAAGCATTTATATTCAAAAGATAGCTTTGTCTGATCAGCAGATTAATTGCCCAGTCAGAAAAATAGATAGATGTAGTAGCTATATATTTATAGTAAGGTTGTTACAGAATTGTACCCACAATGATGAACATAAGGGGTTTGTCCATCAGCTGCCACATATATGTAGTGCCACTTTCCACATGGAGTGGAGCTTAAATACTATGCCAGATTGCTGGCTAATCCGGTTGCCTGATTGGCTATCGGGACCAGCTGTAGGCTGGTCGCAGGATGCTGACGTCTGGTCGATGACGGCCAGCATCCATACAGAGTCATCAGGCACTCAGTGGAAACCATCACCTAGCTACCACATATATGTATACAGTATATGTTTTTGTATTAATGACAGCCAACATAATATAATATATAAGTTAAATAGTACTTGCATAAAGTTGCTGTCTATGTTGAAATCAGTCTATGATGTTGACTGTTACTGATAAACACAATGTTTTCATTCTATTTAATAAACTCTGAAGAGGGACTCTAGAATAGTCCGAAACATGTCAGGTGTCTTCGCTACTATGCATGGTCACTAGTCTGAAATTCTTTTACAGGTAGCTTTGTGTCCACCATGCTTCATGCATTGTCAAGGGTATCTATTACTATGTATTTTTGAATTTCTATACACTATGCAACATTGATATACATTTTGTAACTCTTTTTTTAAAAAAATGGCATGTACAATAAAAATATGTTTTTAATACATGGTGTTTGTTCTGTCTACAAGTCCATGAGGGGTATACTGTGCAATTTTGCACAAAGGTCATTCTTTTCTCTATATTTTAATTCTTAGACATTCTGGTTATACTTCCACCTTAAAGAGGTTGAGACACTGGCAAAATGTTAAGCCGACCCTGTATAACCCCTTCCAGCAGTCATGCCTCAGTTTTTTGCTAGTGTCCAGAATGGCGGGTGCCTTTTCTTCAGCTTTGCTGAAAAAAACTCAACCTATATTTTGGCTACACTTTTTTATTTTCATCTTATTGTGTGTACCCTGTTTTCAGCAGTGACCATTCCAGGTCCAGAGTTGTGGCACAGCTTCAGGTGTGACCCAGTCTCTGAAGACTCAAGCAATTCTCTGGTTATGATGAGGCTGTAATTGAGGTGAGGGTGGAACAGACACACGCGGAGAGTAGGAGTGCTCACACAAGCTTTATTGAAGGATGAGAGGTTAGCCAGCAGCCAGACAACAGGAATTACCAACAGGCAGGAATGAAGAGTCCGGGCACACAGGGGGAAGGCAAAGTTCTGGTAGCAAAGAGTTCGGGCACACAGGGGGAGGGCAAAGTTCCGGTAGCACAGATACTGTTCTGGCACACAGGGGGGAGGCAAAGTCCTGGTAGCAAAGATACTGTTCGGGCACATGGGGGGAGGCAAAGTTCTGGCAACAAAGAGTCCATTCGGGCACATAGGTGGGAGGGCAAAGTTCTGGTAGCACAGATACTGTTTAGGCACACAGGGGGAGGCAAAGTCCTGGTTGAAAAGATACTTTTCGGGCACACAGGGAGGAGGCAAAGTTCTGGTAACAAAGAGACTGGCCTGGGCACACAACAAGGGGGATGGCAAAGTTCTGATGGCAACAAGTCAGTCTACTCACAGGATAACACACAGCAGAGGGTTGATCCTTGACCAGGGAGCAGCACACAGCAGAGGGCACACAGAGGGTTGGTCCTTGTCCGGAGCAGCACACAGCAGAGGGCACATGGAGAAGTAATCTTTGCCTGGGGAGCAGCACACAGCAGATGGCACACAGAGGGTTAATCCTTGTCCGGGGAGGAGCACGCAGCAGAGGGGTCAGCGGGGTCTCTGGCCACAGCCTAGGACTACACAGGCAGCAGCACAGGGAGGGAAAAAGCCCAGGGGAGATCTGCTCACAGGGTGGCACCCAGTGGGGTTGGTAATAGAGTACATCAATGGATAAGTCCATGGGCACAGGCAGCATTTTGGTACAGCAAGGGATTAGTCCAGGATCACAGGGCACAATCCAGGCACAGATGGTAGCAGACCACAATCCAGTACAGCAAAGTCCCATGTAGCAATGGGAGCTATCTCACAGTTCATTTCTTTGGGCGACATTTTAAAAATTCCTGGCCATATTAGCGCAGTAATTTTAAAGGCTGAGTGAACTGAGTGCTGACATCATCCACCAGGTGGAGTGTTACATGCACTTGCACTTCATTTTTTCTCCTGCCATTCAGCCTATAAGACGCAACTTCTTGTTACTACTCCTGCTTTGGAAGCACTTTGTAGATCCATTGCTTCAGTGATTTAGTCACTTCTGGTTGTCTATGATGCTGTCCAGCATCAGCTGCTCAGAATTGGGAGGAAGCAAGGCCTTGCCTCTGTTTGAGCCTACTTTTATGTCTGCACACAGGGGGGGGGGGGGGGCAGGAAGTGGGACTTTAGATGAGGCACGCAATGGTAAATGAGATACTTGAGTACAAAAAATATTCATGTTTATTTATCAAGAATGACATATATATATTAATGTGAGACCATGCTCTACAGAAATATATCCATTTGAAAAATAACATAACACTGCATTGATTTACATTGCAATAGTTTTCATAGTTCAAATGTATATCCCCACATGTTCACATAGTAACCATGGTTCATAACAGAGTTGTTACCCAACAATAGAGATGCAATTTTGAGCATACCAGCAAGAATGTACATATGAAGTACAATAAACAGTCATATGTTAATGATACTAAGATGGTACGACCGTTAGTAGCTCTACGCGTTTCGTGATTTGTTACCACTCTTCAGGAGCAGACCAATCTAAATTAAAAATAAAATTTCATATAGAGTCAAAAATGGTCAAATATAATTCAGAGCTAATTCAGAGAAAGGCAAGTGTACCCACCAGATAGAACTTACATATATACCATGGTGCTGGAGGTGGGGCACAAATGCAGGAGACCACCAGCCAAGCTAGGACGTCAGTCTCGGGAGCTCTGGGGGCGTAGATGCCAGCGGCAAACCCGCAACGGAACAGAACCCACATCGGACAGGCATGGTGCTGTGCAACCATGTGGTAGTGATGGTAGGAATGTCATGTAGGGTATCTAGGAAGTGATGAATGAAACTAGGTAAGTGAATAGGAATAAAGTACTGGTGAAAAAAAAAAAAACAATAGGGTATGAGATAAGTAAAAACCCATTAAGTGAATGGCAATTAAACAATGCACAGAGGAATTGTGGTGAAGAGAAATAATGTGCAATGTGTGGAGTGGTTGTAATAGAGGCAACATACCTGGTGTAAAAGTGTGAATCAAAACCACATCTCAGTCTGTGTGGGGAGTGTGTTCCCACATGTCTGCCCGCCATGTGTGACTGCCCCTTATATGGGCGGATGGAGGCATGGGATCCCTTGTAGCCATGCCTCATTTAAAGTCCCATCCAACCTCCTATTTAGTTTTATGTCTGCTTCATGTTGCAATATGTTTTTTAATAGACACACCAAGGACAGATCCGCTGCAAAGGGTGACCTCAATCTATACTCTTATATTGTTGATAAGGGTGATTTCTTGGTGTCCCCAGAAAGAACCAATAGGTGCAATATAGATCCTGGGACCCCTATTGCTATAGAGCCACCCTCATCAAGTTTTACTGTATATCTTCTCAGAGTGAGGATGAGACCTTCCATATGTTCAAAAGACTTTTAATATCCACTTTGGATTTTTTTTATCAGTTTGGGCAAAATTATGACAGCAATCTGCTTGCAGAGGTCCTAAGCGTTCTCTGGTACTGTCCATGAAAGAACCCGCTTCTGGCCTTACTGGACCTCCACCTCTAGGTGTATTTGAGGTTCCTGATTCAGATTCAGAGTCTTCAAAGTCTTCTACTGAAGAACCTGTATTTTAGCAAGTTTCATATAACTCAACTTTACAAGGTTCTTGGTTATCTTATCTGATGCAGTGAATTCTACCCTGCATCTGGATGCTCAGCCTGCTGTCCAGGCATGGGTATTTTAGAGCTTTTATGCTGCAAAGGCCTCAATACACTCAGTATGTAAAACATTCCTCTATGAGCACTTGAAACAACCTGAAGAATCATTGCTTCCTCCTGACAATGTGAATGAGCTTTTCCCTTTTATAGGGAATTTATTGATAAGTGGTATTTGCCCACTGTATACTTTCCAGTCATCTAGCATAACACAAAACAAGTTGAAGTTCTTACCTTTAGGTGTGGACATCATTCTTTCCTCCATTCTATCTGGATTCTTCTGATGATTGTATTCACTTCCTTTACCTTGACTCTGGTTTTATAGAGCAGGTAGTTTCTTAAGTTGAAAGGGGATCATTCTCTTGATTGGTCTTTGAATCTGACCTCTGCTATCTCATCTGGAGGTTGTTAAATCCTCCCCTCAAACATCTTTTAGGACTCCTCCTGCAGTTGTGTTGTTAGCCTTATGTATTGATTACTTTCAAAAATGAGTGAAACGTGTTAGTAATGTTGTAATAGTCCCTGAATAGCAATTTCTCTTGGATTAGATTGCAAAATGAACAAACAGTGTGACTAGGCAGTGAGAAAATCAAATAGAATTCTGGGATGCATCAGTAGAGGGATCACCAGCAGGAGGAAGGAGGTTCTGATTCCTCTATATAGATCTTTAGTGAGACCTCACTTAGAATACTGTGTCCAGTTCTGGAGACCTAACTTACAAAAATATATTGATAAGATAGAACAATTTCAGAGACGGGTAACAAAAATGGTGAAAGGTCTGGGGGATAAAACATATCAAGAGCGACTTCAGGAACTTAATATGTACAGTCTGGAGGAAAGAAGGGAGAGGGGAGACATGATTGAAACCTTTAAATACATCAAGGGGGTGAATAAGGTTCAGGAGGGCAGTTTTTTCAATATGAAACCAAAATCAAGAACACAGGGACATGACCTCAAACTAACTGGAGGAAAGTTCAAAACTAATCATAGAAAGCATTATTTTACTGAAAGGGTAGTTGATGATTGGAATAAACTACCAACAGAGGTTGTGAGACAGTCAACAGTAAATGGCTTCAAACATGCTTGGGATAAACATAAATCTATAGTCAGACAACAAGGTAAATGTGAAGAAAAAAACCCCCAAAAAAAAAAAATAAAAGGGGCAGACTCGATGGACTACTCAGTCTTTTTCTGCCGTCACTTTTCTATGTTTCTTGATAATTTGGCTCCTGTAGTGGGGTAGTAAATAAATTGTATTTTTTGTTTGTTTTTCTTTTACCTGGTTAACCAACAATTTACCCTCCCTGTTGCCTTGACAATAAAAATTAGCTTTCCATTTACTTATATTATGGTTATGTCTGGCTTTATCAAGTTTAGAGCTGATGGTAAGATTAGGTGATTTTTTATTTGTCAGTTCCAGATTTTCAATCTGGGACAATAAATTGTTGACCTGCTGGTTCCACTGCTTTTTAGTTATACTGCTAGGCTTCATGAGAGTGCCTCTCCTGTAGGCTTTATGGTAGTTCCAGGTGGTGAAGGGGTCTGTCACAGATGACGCATTAAGTTTCAATAATTCCTGGTGATCTTTAGTTTATGTTCTGGATTTTGAAACAGGAAAATATAATTTTTCCATCTGTTTGCTCGTGTTTCCGTGTGTGAGCCCTCCACCACTATGGATAGTGTGTTGTCAGTGGGAGGAATAGTGTCCCATCATTGGTGTCAGTGGGAGGAATAGTGCCACATCAATGGTGTCAGTGGGAGAAATAGTGCCCCATCATTGGTGTCAGTGGGAGGAATAGTGTCCCATCAATGGTGTCAGTGGGAGGAATAGTGCCCCATCAATGGTGTCAGTGGAGAAGTGGCTGGGGCTGGGGCTG
>BLSH010125146.1:687486-701871 GCA_018402905.1 Glandirana rugosa
CATAGTGAGGCGGACACTGTCCTTGGTCGTGATATGTTCTTCGTAACCGAGACGAAGAAGATCGCGGCCGAGGCAAGAAGTGTGACTAAGAACCCCTACCACCAAGCCCTTGGGTGTAAGACCCGAACGGCTGGACTATAGGGTCTCGTCCTCCACCACCCGGTGTAGTCTTCCACGGACGCCCGGTCAGTGACCTGTGAGGACGAGATGACATAAGTTCTCGAAAGTTCGACGTAAAGAATCTCTCTCTAACGGTCCTCCTCCCCTTGCTCGACGTAAAGGAGTCTGACATCTCCTGTGTTGAAGGAGAACGGTACTCTTTCGACAGGTTACACGTGGGAGTGACGACGTATAGTCACCACACTCGCCCTAGATCTTCCCGAACCACCATCCCCAAGAATCAGTGTGAAGAACGGAGCCGGCGCTAGAAGAAGCAGAGCCAATGCTTCTTGTATAGTGCTGGTTCCTGTCACAGGCGGAGTGATACCCAATGTACTCCGCCTGTGACAAGAGCGATACTGGAAGCATCGGCTCTGCTTTCTACTGCGGCCACATGCTTGTGTCACACTGATGCTTAGGGATGATGGGTCAGGAACCAGCCAGCAATACCCACCAACAGTACCCACCAGCAGTACTAGCCAGCAATACCCACCAGCAGAATCCACCAAGAGTACCCACCAGCAGTACCCACCAGCAGTACCAGCCAGCAGGACCTGCCAGCAGTGCCAGCCAGCAGTACCAGCCAACAGTGCCCACCAGCAGTACCAGCCCTGGAGGACAGCCAGAAGCAGCCACTAGCCATACCAACCTGGGGGACAGCAGCAGCCAGTGATACCTGCAGGAATTCTGAAAAAGAAGTGAAGATTGAGGTCAGTTGAGGTACAGGTAAACCACAATGCATCAGTGTGAAAGCAGCCTTAGGCCCCCTTCACTCAAACGGACCAATCGGGTCTGCCTATCCATCTTTCAGGAAGATCCAGTCCGACCCTCCATTCTATAGAGCGGCAGATGTAAACGGACTTGTGTCCATTTACACCTGCCTATGTCCAATCTGATCCACTTAAAAAAACAGAAGGGGATCCATCCCCTTCTGTCTGGGCGGATCAGATCGGAGGGTGCAAAGAGAAGAGCAGACTGTGTCCGTGTCTGCTCTGTATTTACAGAGTGGACACGGACCTATCATCTGCCCGCTCTGCTAATTGTGGCCCGCAAACGGTTACCAAGTCGCTAAACTGGTCCTCGCTCCTCAAAAGGTTGAGCACCCCTGCAGTAGAGCATATTTCCTCTGGGCTACAGTTCCCACAGTGCAGTGCTGCCTGACTCAGTCTATTGTACTCTTTCTGCTCAGTAGCTACCTTCTCTTGATGATATAGCTGTTAACTAGTTCAGCACTGCAGGGCAGCAGCTACAGTAAACAGTTGTAGACAGTGTCTCTCTCTCTCACTCTGAATTCTTAGCCAAGCACCTGTCTGCATATATAAATATGCATGCATAACTACCATTAACAAATATTTTTAGTGGTTACAATATATACTGCTGTTTAACCAATCCCCAACACCAAGGGATCTTTCTAAAAGTCTTCTGGTTGCCAGATGTACATAATTTAACAGACCAGTAAACAATACTGCACTAGTGGCCAAAAAACACTGGTATTGGATTGTTGAGAGTCTATGGCAGGGAAGGGGCAGTCCACTGAAAGTAAGCAGTCAAGGCATTCAGTATATTCACAATTTCTCTGAGATTAGAGACTGTTTGGAGGATCTAAAAAAACTTGAGTGCACCTTTTGATATGTGCACTTTAACCATATTGTTAGGCTATACGGTTTTTACTGGTAATACATTCATTTTTCTATCAAAAAATATCAATTGCACAAATCCTGATATTATTTAAGTCACAGTTTTTGATATGTCTTGGCCTTATTTAAAGGGAAAAACATGCAAAACAATTAGAGTGAAATGCATGTAAGCAGCTATAACACAATGTTGTACTTCTGGACTACTTGGAGTGTAATTTTACCTCATCTGTCCACGTTATGATTAATATCACTATTAAATTAAATATTGCCTAAGATCTAGTGCTTATTTCATTATGTACTTAAATTTTAATTTTGAGTAATTTGAGTCATAGTAAACAACACATTTAATTGTTTTGTAATAACAATGCACTACACGCAACATTCTACTATACCTAGACTCATTGTCTGCATGATAATATAACCTTTGTTTACCTTCAAACAGACAGGAAGGCTGTAGTGCTTTTCAGTTACATATTTAATTTTAATTTTAATTAACTTGTAAATGACAATCAGAAAGACAAACTGCATAAAATTTAATTAGAAGCAGATTTAAAGATTGATTTAACTGCTGTCATCATTTTGTAAAATATAGTTTGTATTCAGGGTATGTCCAAAGTATATAGGTATTTTTCCGTTTCATTGCTCTCCATCTTTATCTCTCTCTGTATTGGTTATGTTTAATTTGTTGCATCATTTTAGGCATCCTCATATTATCAGATGAAGGAGACTGTGGGGTTGATTTACTAAAGGCAAATAGACTGCACTTTGCAAGTACGGTTGCTCCAGAGCTTAGTAAATGAAGGGACGGTCTGCTGACTTTAATCAATCAACCAATCATGTGCAAGCAAAAATACTGTTTTTCAATTTTTCATGCATACAGTTGGGTATTTTTTGAAAAGTGAAGCTTTACCTCATTTACAAAGCTCTAGAGCAGTGGTTCTCAACTCCCGTCCTCGGGACCCACTAACAGGCCAGGTTTGCAGGATAACTGAAATACATCACAGGTGATATCATTTGCTGCTCAGTGATTGCAGTATTCTAATCTGCATCTCCCCAAGGTAATACTTAAAATCTGGCCTGTTGGTGGGTCCTGAGGACCGGAGTTGAGAACCACTGATCTAGAGCAACTGCACCTGCAGAGTTCAACTGCACTTGCAAAGTGCACAGTCTATTTGTGTTTAGTAAATCAAGCTCTACAGTATAAGTTCAACTTCAGATATATTACTGTATCGGGTATTCGTCTGTATGCTGTCTATAACTAAAAAAAATGATGTTTTAAGACAGGGTACAGTTGAATGTAACTACATGTAACATGTTCAATTTAAGAGAACCAGTAACTTGTAAATTCGGAATCTTCACTCTTAAATAGTGCCAGATTGTAAGGCTGGCCTATCTCTTGTCTGAGCTGTAAAACTGTAAAGGTGCTTTCAAAACTGTATGGAACAAAGCTAAAGGCTTTCTTAATTGACACACCTACCATCCATCACCAACACAGGTTGTCTGAGTGTCTGTTATCAGTATTGAGCCTGGGCATGAAAATGGGGGTTTTAGATTTAGCTGACATTTTGTTCTTACAAGGAGAGAATGACACTTGATAACAGTCACCCTATACAATTGCCTCTGACATGTAACAACAGTTTAGGTTTGAATTTCTTGACTGATTCTCCTTAAAGTGTCTCAATCAAGCTAACCAGGAGTCTATTGAGTCTGTTATGCACTAGAAGCCCATTATGATCACAATCACAACCCTTCACTATGAATCTGCTGCTGCCTGTGATCTTGAACTAATGAATGATTCTTTTCCTTTCTCCATTGGCAGAGGGTGGGGTGGCTCTCCAATGTAAACAGTAGTACTGTTTACACTTGCGATCATTGTTATTTGTCATCACAGTGATCACATGGTATAGATCTGCTCGGATGGGCTCTGTACTCTGTTTCTGCTTTAAATGCTGGGGAATGCTCTAGGGGTAGATGAACCAAAAAAAGATACTTAAAAATTTTTTTTTACAGGAAGTATTAGGTTTTACAGAACATCAGGGAAAATCATAATTCCAGTTATTCCTAATATACATGTGCAATTTGTTTCGATCCGAATGTAAATTTGGCCAAATTTTAGGTTATTCAAAGATTCGGAAGTATATAGATGTTGTTAACCACTTCAGCCCGGAAACGATTTCCCATGTTAGGACCAGAGCACTTTTGCAATTTGGCCCTGCGCCGCTTTAACTGACAATTGCGTGGTTGTGCGACGTTGTACCCAAACAAAATTTGCATCCTTTTTTTCCCACAAGTTGAGCTTTCTTTTGGTGGTATCTGCTATAAACAAAAAAAGAGCAACAATTTTGCAAAAAAAAAAAACAATATTTCTTACTTTTTGCTAAAATACAAATACAAAAAAAAATATAAAAAAAACAAATGTATTCATCGGTTTTGGCTGATTTATATTTTTCTTCATATTTGTGGTAAAAAAAATTGCAATCAGCATTTATTGATTGGTTTACGGAAAAGTTTCCACGTTTACAAACCATAAAGATTAATTTCAGGCGTTTTTACAATTTTTTTACTAGTAATGACAGCGATCTGCGATTTTTATCGGGACTGTGATATTGCAGCGGACATGTCGGACATTTTTGACACTTTTTTGGGACCAATGACATTTATACAGCGATCAGAAATTTAAATATCCACTGATTACCGTGTAAATGTCATTGGCAGTTGAAGGGGTTAACCTGCGGGGGGCAGTGAAGGGGTTAACTGTGTTCTCTGGGTGTGTTCTAACTGTATGGGGGCTGGGCTGGCAGGGGCACCAGAGATCTGACTGATCCCAGTGACAGGGATCAGTACTTACATGCCGCCTGTCAGAACGGGAAACCACTGTGTTTACGTCAGCGGTTCCCCGTTCTGGCTCTGTCACAGGGCATCGCGAGTTGCCGGCAAACATTGAGTCCGTTCAACCTGTTGTCCCACTCAGGGAGCGTGCGGCAGGCACGAGCGTGCGCTGCCGCGTGCTTGCCCCCTAGTCACCATGTACTAAAGTGATGACTATAAGAGGCGATTCACGGGACAGAGCCATGCTGCTGCAGCTTATAGTCGTACTGACTGGGAAGCCGGCCAGGGCATCCTTCACAACCAATGACTCATCAGTTGTCAGCGGCCTTCCCCGCTGAGAGCTGAAATGTAAACAAAAGAATTCTGGCAATATAAAAGCCAGAAAAATAACAAGGGGGCTCTCAGATCCCGACCCCCCGTATGTGGCCGTGGCATGATCGATGATGGATCTACATTGGGGGGACTCTGTTTTTTACTGTTGTGTTCTGTCTTTATTCACTTTTTACACTTTTTTTGTAAATGGGTAGGGGTACACACACTCATTCACATGGGGAGGCTGGATCTGGGGGCCCCTTTGTTAAAGGGGGCTTCCAGATTTCTGATAAGCCCCCTGCCTGCAGACCCCCACCACCACACCCCAGGGTTGTGGAAAAGAGGCCCTTGTCCCCATCAACATGAGGACAAGGTGCTTTGGGGTAGGGGGTCTAGTATAGTTCAGGGGGGGCACTCGCTCACCCCCCTTTCTTGGCCTGCATGCTTGGATAAGGGTCTGGTAGTGATTTTGGGGAGACCCCACGCTGTCTTTTGTTTTCATTTTTTCATGGGGTTCCCCTTAGAATCTATGAATTAGGGGGGACCCCACACTGTTTATTTTCTGACTTTTATATTGCCGGCATTCTTTTGTTTATATTTCAGCTCTCAGCGGGGAACCTGCTGACAGCTGATGAGTCATCAGTTGTTAATGATGCAGCAGCCGGCTTCCCGTTCCGCTCCTTAACATCCAGCTATTCTTCACACAGAATTTGAAACTGTCGATCATCTTTTGATCGTTCTGAATTCGAATCGTTCCAAAATTTTGGAATTCGTTAGAAAATGAATAACCAAAATGAAATTAAATGAAACAAAACAAAACTAAATGAATTCTGAAACGAATCAACAAAACAAAATTAGTAACATAATGAATCTATCCGTAGCAGAACAATTTTTCCGTTATTAACAGTATAATAGTATTAATAGTATTAATAGTTGAACTGCAATTTTCAAATCAAGCGTATAATCACAGTAGGTTAACTACATAGAATATTTGTTTTCCGTTGTTGCAGCTGAATGGCAACTGTACCTTTTTCTGAAGTTGAGTGTCTCCAGAGTCAGTTAAGGAAAACAGGCTGCTATTATCATAAAATTCAAAAGTAGCATGGGTGATACACTATTATCAAAAGTATGTTTTATCATATCTGTGTATAATTTTTCCAACCCAAAATTGTGGCGTCTACTTGGACTGAGCAAGGTGCAATAAGGGAAGATGTACAGTTTCCTTTTTTTCTAGAATATTCAGATATTTAATTTTGATTCACTACTGATAAATTTTCCAGAAGCTGGATGACTGAAAACTTTAATTTCCACTAACAAAAAAGGAAGTGGTGGGAAGAGCTGCAGTACTGAAGCAGGGAACAGTGTTGGGGCAGGAGTTGTTGAGGGGAGAGAGGAGCAGGGAAAAAGCTGGAGAAAGCTGGGAGGTGTGTGAAGAGATCTAGTAGATGGCTATGGTAGCGTGGGACTGTGTGTGAAGGTGTTAATGTGCAGGAATGACCCCATACACACTATCCAACTTTTGTTGTCAGATTTCCTTCAGGTTTACCAAAACCATGTAGTGCAAGGGATGCCTGATTACATAAAAATTGAAACTCCTAAGGTTTAACCTCATATTATATGGTTTTGGTAAATCTGAAGGAAAAAATCTACAGAAAATTGGCCAGTGTGTATCCAGGATGGATTGGAAATGTTGTGAATTAGCAGAGAAGTACAGTAGTACATATTTTTAGGTCTGCTCTTGTGTTTTGGCTGTGCAAACTTATACACAGGACAGGTGAAGGTTGGTGCAGCGCTCATGAGTAATGAATAAAATATAGTCCATAAAATTCAGTCTAATAGCAAGGCTTTCAGAGCAATCAGGAAGTACTTACATAATTGACAGGATGGAAGACCACCACCGACACCCAAAAACCCCTGCTGGCTAGTCCGGAGAATTACCAAGGCTGAGATGCCCAGATCTACTGTATCTACCTAGTCTTACATGACCTTTGTGATGAAGATCCATTACAGGGGGTAAGAGGCTGTATTTTTGGATGTTGGTGGTGGTCTTCCTTCATGTCAACTATAGAAGTACTTCCTGATTGCTTTGAAAGCCTTGCTATTGGATTGAATTTTATGGACTATATTTTATTCATTACTTATGAGCACTGCACCAACCTTCACCTATCTGTTTATATTGTGTTCATCAATATTGTGCTGGTTGCTTAGTCTTTTTAGGTGTTAGTCACTGTGGGACCCTGGCATAGCAGTTACTTTTATTTTGTGTTATACAAAGGACAAATCACCCTCCAATTGCCAAAGCAAAAATCCAAATAGGAATGATATTTGGAAGAGAAAAGAAAGTGTAGGGAGAAAGCTTTTCATTTAAAACCTATATTATTACCACCTGCTGCCCAGGCCAATTCTGACATTTCTTACATACATTTAAAAATCAGGGGGTTTTGGGCTAGAAAACTACTTAAAACCCTCAAACATTATATATATGTTTTAAACAGGGGCCCTGGAGAATAAAAGATTGCAATGTTTTCATTTTAATTTTTTAGGGAAAAAATACATTTTAATGAATTTTAGTGCAGGCTAACACAATATAACACCCACTTTTTTGAGGTATTTTTTAAAAATAAAATCTGATATTGCACCAAGTAAATAGATACCTAACATGTTATGCTTCAAAATTGCGCATAATTGTGCAAATTAAGTTTGTGGAATGCCGACAAACTATGGTGCATTAAAGTGGTTGTGAACTCTTGACAACCACTTTAACCTATAGGTAAGCCTATAATAAGGCTTACCTCTAGGTACCCTGCATATCTCCTAAACCTGCATGGTTTAGGAGATATACAGTGTAAATGCATGTGCTGACGTCATCGTCACATGCTCAGTGAAGAAACAGCCCTACTGGGCCTTTTCTTCATGAAGTGTACTGTAAATGACGGCTCCCGTGCGCATGCGTGGGAGTGACGTCAGTGCGGCTCTGGCCAATCACATCGCTGGAGTCTGCACTGTGATTGACTGGAGCCCGTGATCCTGGAACAAGACACAATCAACATGACGCCGGTCACAGCGGTGCTCGGGGACCACTGCAACAGCATTGATCTAAGGTAAGTATTTCATAATAAGCTAGTATGTGGTGCATACTAGCTCATTATGAAATTGTCTTGCAGGTGTTTTTTTTTTATCCCTTGACCTTGACTTTAAATTATCCATAGACGACACTTTAAAAGCCTTATGCGTGCGGGACCAATGTGCATGCATGCATTTGCTTGTGAGCATGTGGCAATTTTTCACATTCTATTATTTATTTTATTTCAATTTATTTTTTTAACACTGTCCCTTTATTTTTTATTAAATTTATTGCTATCACAAGGGCGGAACAATATCCCTTGTGATAGCATGGGCAGCGACATGTACTCTTTACTGAGAAGTCTGGGTTCTATTAGACCCCAGATCTCTCTTCTACCCTCCAAAACAGCCGATCAAACCAAGCTCAGGATTAAAGGCTGTAATCAAAAGAATGAAACCAAAAGTGATGAAATCCTTGTTGTTTCCGATTACTTACACCATCACTTACGTCTTCATTTCTATAGTCAGTTGGCGCAGGTGGACGCGTAAAGTGATTGGGTGGCTGTTTTTAGATCACTTTTACAAAAATTACATCGCCAGCTGAAAAGATGATATCAGGATCATGGCTACAGCTACTGCCATGATCCTGATATCACCACCACCCTAGGACGTATATATGCTCACATCAGTCAGGAAGTGGTTATGGATATCAGCTGTAAAATCTTTCAAGGGGGTTGGTAAATGTAAAGGAAAAAGGATCACTGCTGCTTCCAACCATTGCTGCCATTCCTGCCTTCCTGCCATTGCTTCTGCCTGCAAGAGACCCATGGTTTACAGTCCAGTTAGTCTTTGTTGCTGCCTATAGTGGCTTTGTTACTTCTGATCATGAATCTCTTTTACCTAATAATTTGGTTGTAAATATTCCAAGATTTTAACCTGGTGTTTGACCTTTGATGTTGACAGTACAACATCCTTGATAAATGCTTAAGGGTCCCCGCTCAGGCTGTCAAAGTCAGAGTATGATGCCGCTGGCTAGTGAGAGTGCAGGTTGAGGAAAGGTCTATCCAGACCACCCAGACCCAAAACATACTGCAAAAGTAGGAAGAGATAGCCTGTCTGCCACACACCTCATCTGGCCTGAGTGATTAGCAGGTAAAAGCAGCCTCAGTTCGATTCATTCAGAACACAACTCCAACATGTTTTGCCTCGCCCTTGGAAACTGACTGCCTGTTCTGGAGAAAGGACAGACTTGTCATTGAGGCTGCTGAGCTGCAGAGAAAGAGTCTCAAACATTTGGGCTGATAACCATCAAGCGTGTGGGACAGTACCCACCGCCTTCTAGGAGTGGTGAGAGGAGAACCTACATTCAATCCCTTATTACACCATGTTTCACATAGCCTATTCACTATACTAACGATACAGTCTTTTGAGCACTACTGAGAATGGCCCCACCACAAGTCGGCCAACGTTGACATGAGGCACCAGTACTTTGGCACTACCTTCAAAGGATACCCCGCTCAGAAACACATACAGATAAACATATCTGGGGTATCCCAATATTGATTTAATTTTGCCAAAGTTCCCTTAAGTGATTCTTGTTATCGGCCAGTATTCACTTTATTCATTTCTGCAACTTTGAACTGTTTTATATGCTTGATACCAAGTCTTGTACTGTTTACCTGCTTCCAGATAATACTTAACCTGCTATCTGGTAGTCTGAGTCTAATTTTTTGTGCATTGTCACATTGTTTTGAATCATTGATGCTTAAAGCCTATTAACCACTTCAGCGCCGGAAGGATTTCCCAGTTTAGGACCAGAGCATTTTTTGCGATTGGGCACCGCGTCTCTTTAACTGACAACTGAGCTTTCTTTTGGTGGTATTTGATAACCTCTGCGTCATTTCTGATCTCCGTTATGAACAAAAGAAGAGTGACAATTTTGCAAAAAGAAAAAAAAACAACATTTCTTCCTTTTTGCTATAATAATAATGTCCAAAAAAAAAAAAACATTTTTATTCATCGGTTTTGGCAGATTTATGTTCTTCCTCATATTTTTGGTAAAAAAAATTGCAATCAGCGTTTATTGATTGGTTTGCGCAAAAGTTGCCACATTTACAAATGATAATTAATTTATGGGGTTTTTATTTTTTTTTATATTTTACTAGTAATGGCGGCGAACTGCGACTTTTATCGGGACTGCGATATTGCAGTGGACATGTCGGACCATTTTGACACTTTTTTTTGGACCATTGGCATTTATACAGCTATCAATGCTATGAAAATGCATTGATAACTGTATAAAAGTCACTGGCAGGGAAGGGGTTAACCTGCAGGGGGCGCTCTAAGGGGTTAACTGTGTTCCCTCAGTGTGTTCTAACTGTATGGGGCTGGGCTGGGCTGGCTGGGGGAGGGGAGTGATCACGGCTCCCATACACAGGAAGCCTGTGATCACATCCCTTCCCCCTCTGCCCCCCCGGGACACAGTGAGGATGCGAGCGTGCCTCTGGCGGCACGTGTGCGCTCACAATACTCATTCTCGTGGCCACCGTCAGGTGACGGCGTTTCGCAATAATGAGCCAAGTTGCCGCTGTGAAGCGGATGGCAACTGGTTAAACACCAGTCGTTTTTTTTTTGTTTAACCCAGCATGGCTGAATGACAAAAAACGGGCAGCTCAGGAGGATCTGCTGTACTAACGATCCAATGTTTCCAGCGATTTCCCCTGCTGTACTATTGTGTTCTCCCAGAACACTCCGGCTGATTGGGAGCTGACCGGCAGACCTTTTTTGATCATACCCCATCCAAATGGCCAGCTTCTGTCAGACCGACTGCAGTACACACGGGCTGAATATAGGCCAGTTTCTATTGAACCAGCTAATGCTAGCATTCGGCCCATGTCTACTAGGCTTAAGTTGTTCAGGAGTACATGGCCCTCTACCTCTAACCATGCGTGTCAGTGGGGTTTGAGTGGTTTTAAGAGTCATGGCAAACTCATCAACATCAGTGGCTCCTGCAGGATGTGAGCTCTAAAATGCCTCAACCCAGAAGCCTCGTCCCAATTCCACTCCGTCCTCCTCAGCCCCTGCTGTGGGTTGCCCTGCCCTGTGAAACTAAAGCTGTGGCAAGGTCACCCCGGACCTTAATCATTCCACTGACCCAGCACCCTTCCCCAACAGCCCTCTCTTTGTGGATCACTCTGCTCTATGTCCTCTGACCCTCGTTCGTACTGCCTTGCTTCCTGGATGCACTCCAAGCTGTGGCTGGATGTATAGAACCTACCCTCTTTGCTTCACTGAATCCAGGAGTCTCCTGTGCCTACTGCCACACTTCACCTGCTGCTGAGCTTTCTACGATCGTCAGATGTTACCAGTGGTGAAACTGTTATCCCGTGTTACTGCCCTTGTTTTTCTCTTGTTCTCCCTGGTTTGCCCCTTGTGCATCTGGATTTACTGATTGTTGTACCATATTACTGTCCTGTGGACTGTTTGTCCTTACTGTGCCATATTGCTGCCCTGTGAACTATTTCTCCTTGCTGGGCTATATTTCTGCCCTGTGAAATATTTCTCCTTGCTGGCCCATATTGCCACCCTGTAAACTATTTATCCTTGCTGGGCCATATTGCTGCCCCATAGACTATTTCTCCTTGCCATGCCATATTGCTACCCCTTGAATTATTTCTCCTTGCTGTGTCATCATACTGCTCCCTCCTGTATATCCAAGATCTCCAGTAAACGCCTGCATGTCCCGTTCTGTGTTATTTGTCTTTGTGCACTCACTGTCTGTGCTTCTAGTTCGTCCCATAAAGGCAAAACTTTTTTTTTCTTCATTTTGGACAAAAGGGGATAAGGATTAGACCCCCTGTCATGTTTTTACCATTGTCTGTACCCCGTTAGAGAGATTCACCCTCTATGTTTGTCCTGCTTATAATTTTCACCAAGAGTGAAAGTGAAAGAAATGGCCAAATTTTAGGCTTTCACCAGAACAGGAATGTAAGGGAAATCTTCCCATGGGGACATACGTTTTAGTGACCCTGGTGACAACCAGGAATCCCCTCACTTTGCAAGTATTTCATCTCAGTTCCTGTTTTGGCAATGGAACAGGAAGCAAAGGGAAATCTCACCAATGGGACATAGATGGCGAGAAAACACCTGACAGGGATTATAAACTTCCCCGCTCTATCCAATATGAAATAAAAAATATTGCCTTAGGTTTATTTTAAATCAGAATAGCTTCACACAGTCTGTTTCCTTCTAAATTGCCCCACTCCAGTCATTTACATTCCACAGGAAGACCCCCTTAGTAAAGAAATCTTTTCAAATGTTTAGGCCACACACCCACCAGAAAAAAAAAATATGGATAGAAAAAGCTTTTTCAAAACATTTCATAAACACAATATAAAATCATTTATAAAAACCATGGTCTGTGACACCGTGTATGATCATTTTAACTTCAGTCCTTTTATATTCCATCAAATACTTGTGTCCTAAACAGATATATGAAGGTTACTGAATTTAGTAGTCTATCATAATCTTCTCTTCCATTTTGCAGCTTGAAATGGATCTAGCATTTAGACAGGTGCATAACATAGTTCCTTCATTTAATTAAAATGAAGACTTTAAAGTTCAAAATCATGCAAATGAAGATTTAGCTATTTTTGCAAGTCCACCCCCTCTTAAAAAACAAATTATATAAACAGACTTCTGAAAAAAGAGAAACCCCTTTAGAAATAGACGAAGGAAGTGTTTCTCCGGCAGAACCTAAATAAAAGAGCAGCACACCTGCACACATCTGGTTTCTTTGCTCCACATATCTCACATAGGGCTAGTTATGTGAAGTTCCTTCCAAGTCAAACAAGTAGCAATTTTTAAGTAGCACCTAAGAGGAACTTGGGAAGGCCTTGCCAAAAAAACCTCAGACCCTAAAGTTCCAGCAGCACAGGCTTTATTTTCATTTCCCTGACCCGTTTGCATAGAGTTGTTACTGATGGCCTGGCCAGCCTCCCTGTACACAGCACACCAATAATAAACAGAGACCAGCTGACACCCTTAGACACCTGCAGGAAAATGTACAAGTGCAGGATTGTTCACCTCGGAGGAAGCAGCTTAACTGAGACATGGTGGGTCGGCCTTGGTACAAACATGCACACACACAAACAGGAATAGTGTGGAAATACTGTGCAGCTGCCAGCTACATTCAAAGGGAAAACAATTTTCTTTTAATGAGTTTATGATAGGTGCCTATAGTCCTGGCCATTGGTATGGGTAGGAAATTGAGGGTGTAGGTTCATTCAAGCAATAAGGGTATAACATTTCATTTTTTGAATCAAATAAAAGCTGGGGACTCCAGCATTGTAGCTAAGTGAGAATGATTATATGAAAACACAGTGATGGTGCCCTGTATGGTGCTTTGGTAAAGACCAAATTACCAAATCGCTACCTATCAGTGGGAGAAAAGAATAGGCGCTTTCTCCACCACTTTCCATGCAAACCTAAATTTGCTTCTAGTACCTTTAAAAATCAAAAATCCATTTTCCAGTTACCACACCTGTGTTGTTAGTACCCAAATAAATGACTATGTATGCAAAATAATGAACCAAGCACCGAATTAAAGCAAGCTTTTCTACTGCTTTTCACTGATCATGCCTTAAAATAGTTTGTTGAGTTGGGAAGCTTCAACACCTATAAGCCTGTCATTGGTTCATATTATTTGCCATGTGATCTGGGGTAACCATGACAGTTCTATTAAAATCAGAACTAAACCCTCCTAAAATTCTGTAGCCAAAGACGGTGCCAACTTAGCCTCTATTTAGATCTACAGTTGCCTTGGTGTTGCAGAAACAGGAAGGGATAGCCCGGCTGCCACACACCTTGCCTGGCCCGAGTAGTTAGCAGGTAAAAGCAGCCTCAGCTTGATTCATCCAGGCCACGCCCCAACATGTTTTGCTCCGCCCCAACTAAGACACCAGCTATTTGAGAGCTTGAAGAGCTGACATAAGCACACTGATAACTATGACACCAGAGGTATGCTTTGAATGTGGAAAATAATGTGCATGCACTGGCTGATTACGGCTTTAATAACATTTATTGAACATTTCTAACTTGAATTTTCTTTTGGGAAAGAGTGAAAGACGTTTTTTTTTTAATGAATTCCAGACTTACATTTTCAGATATTATTCCTCTATATTTGTATATATTGTTTGTTTTTCTTCTCGAGGGGTGTATTACTTTGATTTACCTAGTATAGGTGACTAATGGTGAATTACATCTTCTATGTAATATATATATATATATATATATATATATATATATATATATATATATATATATATTGTATCTCACAAAAGTGAGTACACCCCTCACATTTTTGTAAATATTTTGTTATATCTTT
>BLSH010125146.1:733171-746996 GCA_018402905.1 Glandirana rugosa
AATGTGCCCTGTATTTACCCCACGAGACTAGGAAGAAAGCCCTAGGGGTGGGCTTATTTGTGGACCTGGTTGAGGGACCGTTATCAGAATCTCCTCCACAAGACGTTCCCATACCGAAGGTTTATCGCCCATCGCATTAGATCATAATGGTCCTACACGACCACGGGAGCCCGTCTGAAATGGTACCCATGGTACTCTAGGTACGGTTAAGAAATCTTTCCATGAATTTAATACCCGTCACCTTGTTCACCTGATGCTTTTACCCCACTCCCACGTCTCTCAACTGTTAGTCCTGTCCTAAATGTACCCGAACGATTTTTGAAATGTCCGGGTCCGGGTCCGTGCCACGGACACCCTAAAGTTCGGTACGGACCCGAACGTTACAGTCCGGGTTCGCTCAACACTATTAGAGAGTATTGTAAATCCTGTCCTGATTGTCAACTCTCTGCACCCTCACCCCATTTTCGTAGTCCACTTGTTCCACTGCCCATAATTTAAGTACCTTTCTAAAGAATTGGCATGGATCTCATGGTACCCATGGTAAAGTCTGCCCGAGGGCACCAGCACATCCTGGTAATACTAGATTACGCTACCCGCTATTTGGAAGCCATACCCTTGCAGAACACCTCCTCTAAGACTATTGCCAGGGAGTTGGTCCAGGTGTTTATTCGGGTGGGGATCCCGAAAGAAGGATCAGAGCACCCCATTTATGTCCCGTGTAACCAAGGAATTGTGCAGGTTGTATAAAATCTCCCATCTCCGTAGCTCGGTCTACCACCCCCAGACGGATGGACTTGTGGAGAGGTTTAATAAAACACTCAAAAGCATGTTGAAAAAGGTTGTGGAAAAAGATGGGATAAATTGGGCTATGTTGCTGCTCTATCTCATGTTTGCCATACGAAAGGTTCGGCAGGCGTCTACGGGGTATTCCCCCTTTGAACTCTTGTATGGTAGAAATCCCAGAGGGATGCTAGACGTCGCAAAAGAGACGTGGGAAGGAGAGGTCACCCCATATAGGAGCACCATTGAGCATATTTCCTTGATGCAGGATCGAATCGCAGCAGTCCTGCCTCTGGAGTGAGCCCAGGAAGCCCAGAGAAGACTTTAAACCCCGGAGAGAGAATGCTGGTGCTAGTCCCCATGGTTGAAAGTAAATTCCTAGCAAAGTGTCAGGGTCCCTTTGACATTAGGAAAAAAGTAGGGGAAGTGAACTACAAAGTTTACCAGCCAGGTAAAAGGAAACACGAGCAAATTTACCATGTGACTCTCTTAAAACTGTGGGGAGACAGAGAGACTTTAGTGGCAGTACCCATTCCTCAAGAGGTCAGGCTATCCATGACTCCAGACATCCCCAACTGAGTCCTTGTCACTAACGCAACAAAATGATGTTAAGGAATTTATCAGTAAAAATAGAGATTTTTTTCTATCCCCTACCGACTGACCACCATACTACAACATGATGTAATCACAGAACCAGGGGTCCGCATAAATGTAAAACCCTACCGAATACCTGAGGCTAGACGGAGGTGGTGGCAAAGGAAATAAAAACCATGTTGGAGTTAGAAGTGATAGAGGAGTCCCACAGCGCCTGGTTGAGCCCTATAGTGTTGGCCCCAAAGCCCGATAGCACTATCAGATTTTGTAACGATTTCAGGAAGCTGAATAACATGTCTAAATTTGACGCATACCCGATGCTTTGGGTTAACGAACTTGTGGAATAGTTGGGAGGTCCCCGGTACATAACAACCCTAGATCTAACTAAGGGCTACTGGCAGATCCCCTTAACGGAGTCAGCAAAGGAAAACACGGCCTTTTCTCCCCCCGAGGGGTCCTTCCAGTGCAAACGAATGCCGTTTGGTCTGCATGGGGCCCTTGCATCCTTCCAGAGAATGATGGACAAAACCTTGAGGCCGCATCGCCCCTATGCAGCCGCCTATTTGGATGATGTGGTAATCCACAGTCCAGATTGGGAATCGCATCTGTCCCGAGTGCAAGCAGTCGTAGATTCTCTTAGGGTAGCAGGTTTAACAGCCATAGCCAGCCATAGGCCTGGAGGAGGCCAAATACCTTGGGTATGTTATTGGTCAGGGACTGATCAAGCCCCAGACCAACAAGACCGAGACAATTCAAAAGTGGCCCCAACCGGTGAATAAAAAACAGGTTCATGCCTTCCTGGGGATTACAGGGTATTACAGACGGTCCATCCCCAACTTTGCCACCATTGCTGTCCCTCTGACCAATCTGACGAAGGGTACAGGGACAGGCATGGTTAAGTGGAATCCCAAAGCCGAGAAGGCATTCCAGAAGTTGAAGCAAGCCCTTTGTGTACAACCGGTGCTCATTACCCCGGATTTCACAAAGGAGTTTGTTGTGCAAACTGACGCCTCTGAGGTGGGACTAGGTGCTGTTCTGTCCCAGATCAGAGACGGTGAGGAGCACCCGGTCGTCTTCTTAAGCAGAAAGCTTAATAGGCATGAAAGGAACTATGCCATTGTGGAGAAGGAGTGCCTGGCTGTCAAGTGGGCCTTAGAGGCGCTGAAGTACTACCTCTTAGGAAGGTCCCTGAAGTGGATGTGTGACAACAGGGAGAAAAATAGTCAGATGACTAGGTGGTTCCTGTCCCTACAGCCATTTACTTTCACAGTGGAACACTGGGCGGGAAGACTCAAGAACAATGCAGATGCCCTCTCACGGGTCCACTGTATGGTTGGGACAGTTGCTCAGCCACAGGGGCTTGAGCTGAGGGGAAGGATATGTGACGGTATGCGAGGCAAAGTGGTGGAAGGATGCTACCTGTCGCCTCATATGCATTAATTTGGACTGGATTGAACTGAGTCCCGTCCGGATTTTACCAGCCACCATGGCAGGGCTGATCTGGTCCGGAGTTTGTGGTCCACTGGAATCCACCAGCAGGTGGCTTAAATTACCAGGAAGAGAACACACTCTAGCTCTGACCAGGAACTCAGAGAGGGATCTGAGGGAGCTCTGTGTCTGTTTGGACTTGGTTTGCATTTTGGCTTATGTTTTGTGGGTGTTGGGGCCAGCACCACATCGTATAGTGAGGAAACTATGTTGTTTAGTTTAGCGCCAAACGACAAGGACTTATTTTCTATTTGTTTGTTTTTACCCTGCAAACCTTTTACCAATAAACCTGGCAAGCCACCAGATTTTAAAGAAAGTTGCCTGCACGCTGGCTAATTTTTCTGCAGGAAAGTTGATCCCCACGAGCTAATCTCCCACAACATGTATGTATGCTTGAAACCCTTTTGAAATTCTGTTTGATTACATGCAAATATTTTTCTTTTTTAGAAGGCATATAATATTTTGCAATGATTTAAAAGAAATGCAGTTTGGTTCGGTTTGGCCCACCTTACCAGAGGTTTACTAGCTGTCCTAGCTGAATCCTCCAAGCACCACTTCATAGAGTTATATGTTCCATACCGTGCACTGGTTCCAAAACAGCTACAGGTGGCATTGGCTCTATAATTAGGTTTAACCTGTGCTATACAAACATGGGTCCAGATGTACTCTTGGCCACAAGGACTTAATTAAAATTAATCTTCATGGTTTCCACTACCATGAAATGAGGCATGCCCCTCGTGAAAGTGATAAGACATACTATATCATGTACAGTATATTCAGCACATTTAGATCAGGACTCATAACACATTACCAGTGTCAATGCCATGTGTATAGTGTACTCTCCATCACACACAGCTCATTACGCAATTTCAATGTCAACACTGAGATGTACATTCTGGCACACACAGCTCATTTCCCAGTATCCATGTCACCGGTGGGGTGTACGTTCCAGCAGATACAGTCCAATTTCTAGTATCCAGGTAACTTGCCAGAACTTGCCAGAAATATATATATCCTTGGTGTCTTGGCTGATGTAGGGTCTCAAAATCATCACCTGAAATATAATTTTAACTACTCACCACACATAGCTTCCACTATTTCACATCACACATGTGGGTAGAACAGTACTCAAGATCTGCCATTTAGGCATCCCTCTCACTTCAAGCCTCACATGTACTGTAGTTCATGCTTCACAACACATACTTGCAAGGAGAGTAGCATTTAAGACCCCACCTGTACCTAGCACATCCTAGGTGCCACACTGCCTCCCTACTGAAGAGAACTCTCCACATATAGACAACAAACTTCCTCCCTATGTCCCTCAATGCCTTCCTGAGGCAAAGGCCATCATTTTAGCTGCACACAGGCCGGGAGTGGTTTGGTTTTGCTCCTATGGCAGCCATCACTAAGCAAGTA
This sequence comes from Glandirana rugosa, assembly GCA_018402905.1. Lineage (NCBI taxonomy): Eukaryota > Metazoa > Chordata > Amphibia > Anura > Ranidae > Glandirana > Glandirana rugosa. Next base: position 737,450 of record BLSH010125146.1, read on the forward strand.
TTACTCTCAAGAAAATGTCCCCATTCCTTTTAAAAGAGAAGTATGGCTTCAAGAAAACAACAATTAGCCCTGGTTCACAATGACAGCGGAAATGAAATTTTGCTAGTTCAGCTGAACTCGCACCATTTCATTCCCGCCTTTCAGTCACGACTTCAGGGGCAATTTCAGAGACATCTGTGTGGGTTTCTGCACAGATGCCTATGGAAATCACACCCCGAAGTCACCAAAAGTAGTTCAAAAACTACTTTTTGGAATCGGTGTGACGCCACAAATGCAGCTTCGCATCAATTTGGACGGTTCCACTGCTGGCAATTGCCGCCGATTTGGCATGCGATTTGACATGTCACATCATATGCCAAATCACTCCAATGTGAAACTAGGCTTATACTCACTTAGGTGGATGCAGCATTGAGCCAATGCTGCATCTGCCCCCCACTGGCTCTGTAGTGAGAACTGAGTGATTTAACACAGCTCAGTTCTCAGAGCTCAGCTCTGAGCAGAGAGGCATGACTGTCAGTTGGCGGCTCTCGGAAATCCCCTCCAGCACTCCCCCTCCAGTGATGGATCACTGAAAGGCTGAGACAGGGGCTGATCCATGCTTCTGGGTGGATCCTGACCATATAGTTGGAAGCTTTCCAGAGCTTGGACCGCCTCTGTGACGTCAGTCATCAGCGGGCTGAAAACGCATGACAGGAGTGCAAAACTAACCGCACTCCTGTGATCCATAGAAGTATAGCCAAAATACTTTTCTGTTAAGAAGATTAATTCAATTCTCATTTGAGACCCTCCAATCTTTCCGTACTTGTTTATGTGCATTTCAAATCTGTTATAGCAAGGCAGCTACAACAGATCAAATTGTTCAGGGTCCTGCTTCTGCACTCTTATACCACCTGGGACACATATATGTGCTGCCACTGGAAAAAAAATGTTTGGCCACAAGTTGCTGGGAGCATGTGCATACTATCACACATGTGTATTTGCTTTCAACTATATGTTAAAATGATAACCTTTAAGTCCCACAATACATTGTTTAATTTACTACCTGTATACAATGAGACTGAGAAAATGAGACAATGAGAAAAAGAAACACAAGTATAATCTGCTCTTATTAGGATTAGAAAACACTTTGAACAATTGTGGAGTAGTGATATACAACTGCAACAATGTGACAAATCTGCTATGTGGTGCATTAGGATGCAACATATGTGGCATTATTTCTTTTGTTTCATTTTACATTTGATTCCCCCCATCTCTCAATGCAGTTCCAGAAACAATAAAAAGGTTTTCATAGACTCAAAATAAAGAGACAATTTAAGCTTGGCGTCAGTGATTTAGATACAGGTTTTATTTTTAATTTCAACCCACCCAACTGCCAAGAGAAATATAATGTTGTAATTTACTAGAGGCTTGTCTCTGTAAAAGTCTACAGATGGGTCTAAAAGGAGCACCTGTTATATAGCTGGTACAACACTTGCTTGTGGAATGGATTAATAATTGAACTGTCTGTCTTTGTTTTCCTAAACTCCTCTTTGTAATCTGTCATTCTTCAGTGCCTCAAGATCATTTCAAAAGACAAGCTTGAATTTTGATTGCCAGAAAAGATAACTCCTCCGCACAAAGTGAATTTGTCATAACAATATTAAATGAGCTTTCAGGTGAAATCTTTAAAAACTATGCTTCTCACTGGCAAAGATCACTTTAAAAAACGTGGAAAAGAATAATAAATAATAAAGCACATTTGCATGCTTATTTCCTTTTACCAACCAAGTTTAAAGAAGGGTAGTGGTTTGTAAATATGTGATGAGATTCATGTCTGAGAATTCACATGCCATTGCAATACTTGCAAGTTCAGTAGTGGACACAGCAGAGGTGTTATCATATTCAGTGGTGTGTAAATTAGTGTGAGTATAGGTTAGCAAACCTAGCAACTAGTGGTGGGAATAGTGTATTAGATGCAGCTACTAGTGGTGGGCAAACACATAGGCAGTAGTGGTAAGCAGAGAGCTGGAATGAGCAATAGAAAAGGGAACTGAAATGGGTGGTGCACATAGACAAGTTAAAAAAATGAGTAAATGAGTACCATCACAGAAGAAAAAAATGTTTTCTGGAGTTACACAAGCATCATCTATCTAAAGCTTGGTCACTCACAACACCACCTAGACAGGAACCCAGGGCCTAGTGGGTTTCTAATGGGCAAGTTATTGTCTACACTCCCACACCTTCAATAGCTCAATAAAAGATCTATATTACAAAATTGGCACTTGTACTGCACTCATGAAGACCTGAAGACAAGTCTACATTTCTTGAAATGAAATTATGCTTACTGAAACAATATTACAGAACGCCTACTGAATGTAGCTAACTTATTCACAGCAGAAATATAACCGTAATTTTGACTGTGTTTTTCCTACAATATCACTCCTCCCTGGATCAGATGTCTTGTAACATCTTGCTACATGTTGCTAGTCTTTAGTAGTCCCTTGCAGCATGTCAGTAGTCTAAAGTATTTTTTGTAGCATATTGTCAGTCTTTCTAGCCTCTTATATCATGAATGAGGTCTCTTGTAGCCTCTTGCAACATGTTAGAGGTCTCCAGTAATCACATGCAGCAAATAAAATGTCTTTAGAACATTTTAGCAGCCTGCTGGAGGTCTCTAGTAGCTGCGTGCTGTGTGTCAGTAGTCTATAGTAATGCCTTGGAACGTCTTTAGAAGCTTCCTGGAGCTTCTTGGTGGTCTCTTACAGAAAGTCAGTGTTCTCTAATAGTCTCGTTGACATTGCTTGTTGGCAATAAAGTTCTCTCATAGCATATTACCTGTCACTTTAAATGGGTATTTTACCAGAGCGATTTTAATTTAGTCTTATATCAGTAAAGCAATGCTTATTTAACTATGCTCACTGTATCTAGGGATTAGGCGAAATCCTATCAACCCTAAGCATGTAATTTTTTTTTTAGGAAAACTATTATGATTAGGGCTTGAGCAAACTGGGCAAAGAGTGGTTTGTGGGAGTTTGGTGAACCAAGCAGGACGTCTACAAACCTGGATCATAATGAACCCTATAGAAGTCAAATCTTGATATTATTTCTGGCATTTTTTAAGTTTGACTTGCAAGTTAAAAAGTGACATGGGTTTCTGGGTACTGCCTCGACATTTAAAAAACCTTTCAGTGGGGAGAGTGTCTTTTAATGCACAAATCCTTTTAATAACTTTCACATTCATTAAATTGAATCCTTTAAAAGTCAAATTCTCCCACAACAAATGGATAAATTCCAGGCCAGCTGGTGGTTATAAACAAATTGGACAATGTTTGTTACAGGACATTATTGACCAAATGCTGTCATGACTATATTTGGTCAATGATGTCACCCATGATCCTGGCTGGTTTGATTATAAACAGAAGCTGGGGGAGATTGGTCAGTGAACTGGCTAAATTTGACCAATATGTTTGCTGATTTGCCAAAGTGCACACAGGCAAGGTTCAGGTCATATTCACATTCCACCCAAACCAAACTCATCCCTAATTACTGCTGTGAAAACCGAAGTCAGAAGCATGAAATAAAAGCAACCATGTTTTTTGACCCCAAATACATACTACTCTTGTGTTCACAAACAGCCAAGGAAAAATCAAAGGAATACTCTTGTGTCCAACATTGTTTCTTAGCCTTTGACCCTATTTGACCTTAAAGAGATCACATTGCCCATACAGGGAAAAGTAACAGGGTATTTTTAAATGTTACTGGTGATTCCTCTCAAATCTTGCCTCTGTCACAACCTGTGCCAAAATCACTAGTATTGGCAACTATGGAAACCAGTGGCATCAGTCTCTTGGTCACTTGACAGTGTGTGGATAAAGTTGCAAGACATGAGCACTGTCACATAGTCACCAATATGTGAATTTCATCGGGTACTGTCACTGGCCAGTTAGTCAGAGGACCCTTTACAAAGACTATATATTGACAGTATAGGCCCCTGGTGTCCAGCCTGCAACCCTGGGGCCACAGGTGACCCTTTGGTACTTGTTGTGAGGCCCTTGGACCACAGCAGTTTATAGTGAAAGTAGGATCATTGATCTGTAAAGGAGTTTAGCAGTGACCCCTACTAACCTCATGTGACATTTTCCAAGTTTATCACTGTCTTCTGCAGCATGTCTCCAGTCTCCAACCAAACCTGTAGCATGTTTGCAGTTTCTGAACATTATGTGCCAATCCTTTGGTGATGTCAGGGGTACACTATACCTGATAAGTTGACAACAACTGGTAATATAAAGAATATTAGAGGCTGGTGGGGAGCCAAGAAGACACCACATCCGTAATAAATGAACATTTGAATTTAGAAAAATGGAAGCAGACTTGTCTGTTCCCAGACTTTAAAGGTGCCAGTAATACACATTTGAACACAATTTGATAAAATATATGTCAGTTTTATTAGTACAGATGTTAAAATGATTGTACAAAAACAAACATAGAATCACTTATTTGTACCCTCTGGTGTCCCTGCTCAACAAGGGGCTTCTTTAGGACACTCATGGGGACTGTACCAAAGAATAGAGTATTATAACAAAAATGTAGACAATTTAGAAATTCATGTAAGTTTATAAACACAATACAAATGAAAAATGCAAATAGTACGAAAAAAAACAAAATAATATGTGAGTTGCCAAAAACATGGCATAAGTCAATCCCTGTGCCAACCTACCTAATAAGGTAACAAAATCATTCATAGGTGCAGGAGTGCCTTCTCCAATCTCCTATTTTATTTTCCTGGCTCACAAAACAAAATCCCTATAGAAGGAAGGACAGAAATGGATCTATGTAGATTAAATAATCAAAGATAGTGAAAAAATATATATATATATATAAGAAATATAGATGAGGCATCATAGAGGTGCCTCATAAGGGAAGTTAGTAGACTGCTAGATAATAGTGAGATACCTTTTTATTATTATTGTGAGCCAGGAAAATAGGACATTGGAGAAGGCACTCCTGCACCTATGAATGATTTTGTTACCTTTTTAGGTAGGTTGGCACAGCGATTGACTTAAGTCATGTTTTTGGCAACTTACATATTATTTTGTTTTTTTCTTGCTTTTTGCATTGTTCATTTGTACTGTGTTAATAAACTTACATACATTTCTAAATTGTCTACATTTTTGTTATAGTACTCTCTTCTTTGGTACAGTCCCCACGAGTCTCCTGAAGATGCCCCTTGGGCGAAACATGTTGATCGGGGACACCAGAGTGTACAAATATGTGATTCTATGTTTGTTTTTATACAATCATTTTAAAATTTGTACTAATAAAACCAACATATATTTTATCAAATTGTGTTCATATGTGTATTACTGGCACCTTTAAAGTCCGGGAACAGACAAACCTGCTTCCATTTTTCTAAACTCAAACACTTGGTAATGATAGACCATAAAAGAAAAAAAATGTTGCTCCTTGTTCTTGTGAACAATCTCTGGCACTGATCATTAGCATTAGGTGACAGTGACACTACCTAATACTAGAGAACGGTTCTTTTTTAAATGAGCAGTGATTTTTTGATTTTTAAAGTGAAAGCATAAAAATGAAAAATTCCTTCCAATATAGTGCCTGGGGGGTCCCCTTAATCTAACTGTAAATTGGCAGATCTGTACCATGTCTAGAATCTGCTGCAGCAATAATTGCATTTATAAAGCCAAACAAATGACATTTTTCCTGCAAGCTGCCTTTATTTTGCTCAGCAACAGCTGGGGAGCCAGTGTGCAGGCCGCATGTAGTGCATTGGGAATGAGATTAGAGATTTTTTGGATAAATTCTGGTGTCACTTTGACTTTGGATAGAAGTAGCAGGTGCAAAAAAATTGGGCTTTGGTTGTCGGTGAAGCCTTCACACCATAACCCTATAGAGGTGCTCTTCATAAAGGCAAGAACTGGCCTTTCTGTAAAAAAATTGCAATGATATGTGCAGAAGGTGCAGAAAAATTGGTCTTTGGGTGTCATGGTGCCTTTCCACTATAACCCTATAGAGGTGCTCTTGATGTAGGCAAAAAAAATTGCAATGATATGCACCTGTCAAATAGGTGTTGAAAAATTGGTCTTTGGGTGTTAATTGTGCCCATGAAACCTATACCAAAAACATTCTTCCAGATGAAATGATTGAACACCCTCAAAGCTAGGCAGCCTTGAAGTCCTACAAAGATTCCACATCCCCAAAAAAATTAATCAGTAACATCAGCATCAGAGGCTTCATAGCTGGTAATCCAGGACTGATTTGTTTTTATAAAAGTAAAACGGTCCATGTAGTCTGTGGACAGATGCATTCTATGATCAGTAGCAAAATCTTCTGCAGCACTGAATGCCCGTTCTGAAAGCACGCTGGATGCAGAGCAGCTCAATGACTCAATAGCATACTCCGTAAGTTCTGGCCTGTGGTCTATTCTCATGACCCAGTAAGCCAGTGGATTGTCAACTGGAAAGCTGTCCATCTCTGTTTTGTCCCCAAGGTCCACCATGTGATGCAGACGGTGCTGATGGGATGTTGAAGCTGGCAGCCCTGGGCGGCGAGGACTAAAGAAATTCCGAAATGCATCACTTAGATGGACGCCGTCACCAACGCTCCTCTCTTGACCATAGAAAACTCAAAACTACATTTTCCACAACACTGTAACCTACTGGATTCGGGAAAAACATTCAATAAAATCCTCTTTAACGTGTCCTCAAGAGATTTTATCTTCCCCTTATAACAGTGGTCAAGGAGGGTTGCCAAACAGTAATGATCCTTCTCCTTTATGCCACATATTCTTGGGTCTTTCGCAAGCTTTGAAGCATGAGGTTGCCCATGCGCCTCAAATTTGCAGAGGCTTGAGAAGCAGACTCCTCGGGGTCACTCAGAATCTGGGACTTCCTCCTCTCAGCCACGTACTACTCCCAAGGGTCCAAGGGTTGGAAAGCCATCTCTTACAGATTAACGTGTGTCTTCCTCTTCTTCGAAGCCTGCGAAAGTGCCAGAATCCTCATCCTCCTCCCCTCTCTCCTCCTGTGTGTTCTGTGACATAGGAATGATGGTGTCTGGATAAGATTGGCCTTGAGAGGAAAGGAAGTCCTCCTCTTCCTCCTGCTGCTCTGCCTCCAATGCCCGGTCCTTAATGCCATGCCAAGTCTGCTCCAGCAGGAACACAACAGGAATTGTGCCACTGATGCATGCACTGTCACAGCTCACCATCCTTGTGGACAGTACAGTGCATGCATCCTTTATGCTCAGCCATTGGCGTGGGGAAAAGAAGCAAAGGTGGCCTGAGCTGCACTCGCACAGGTACTCGTTGACGGCCCTCTGCTGCATGTATAGCTGCTGCAGCATTGCCAAAGTCGGGTTCCACCTGGTGGGCATGTCACAGTTTACGGACAGGTGGAATACCCGCTGAATTTCAGCAAACCGAGCACTGTATGACTGCCTGAAATGGCTACAGACTCTTCTAGCCAGCTTTAGCACATCTTCCAACCCTGGGTATGTATTTAGGAAATGCTGCACCACCAAATTGAGGACATGTGCCAGGCATGGCACATGCATCAACTTTCCCTGTCTAAGGGCGGACAGGAGGTTTGAGCCATTATCGCACACCATCATTCCTGGTTCCAGCTGGCGTGGTGTGAACCACCTCTGGGTCTGTCCCTGCAGAGCTGCAAGAATCTCTGATCCGGTGTGGTTCCTGTCCCCTAGGCACATACGCTGAAGCACTGCATGGCACCTTTTAGCCTGACTCATCGAATAGATGAGCCAAAGATGGAGAGCGCTGATCAGAGTGTTCTGGCGGGGGGGGGGGGGCAGGGCGCCCCCCTATCAGAACACAATAGCTTAGCAGGGGAGATCACTATAGTACCTTTGCATAGTTAATATAGTGGCTCTGACCAGAGCTGACAGTTTTTTTTTTTCGTTCACCCGCTTGGTTGAACGGAAAAAAACAGATAATATGTACCAGGCTTAAAGCAGTAGTATAGCCATCCCATTAACAGTTCAAAACACAGTTACATTTCCGGCACATGCCGGAAATGTAACCTTCCCATTGGTTGTACTCAACCAAACTCAATCAAACTGTCAAACCATCCAATGGCTGGTGTCATAGCTGATCACATGTGCAGCATCATGGCAGTTGTAGATTAAACAGAGGCCAAGATGGCAGCTTCCTTGGCTGAAAATGATAGGCGAGTTTACTATCACTTTAAGGCTTCTTTTATTGCCTTTTGTTTGTGATAATCCCTGTTTAGGCTTTCTTGGCCTGGGGTAGTTCAACTTTTAATTCAATAATAAACCACTATATGTTGGCTTTCTGATGCTTGTGTAATACATTCTAAGTAATTTGTTAATATCTGTCTGTATTCTATAATGATTCTTGTTACAAGAGAAGTCCTTATTTCAAACCATATTTCATGTTACACCCATATTTATGGCGTAACATGAAACATGGTCACAGGCTGCAGCCCCCCACCTCTAAACCGCAGTGATGTCACCACACTTATAGTATATTGATACTTCCTCAATCCCCAAAACTAGAGGCCTGTACCAACCTGTACCTCCTGCCTGCTGCTGGAGAAGTAGTATGCATTAGCCATTGATTGCAGTTGCAATGCTTTGCAGGCTCCAGTGCAAAAAAATAACGAATGCACATATTTTTATTAATCGATGTGGGTTCATTCATTATTTTTTGCAGAATGTGTGCCTTTAAACAGTCAGTTTGGTTGTTTAAAGAATATAAGTGCATAATAATCTAAGTTGTTCTCTGTCAACACATGACTTTGTTGCGGGTACTTAGAGTTCCTTCAGGTGATTGTTGTTTCAGCATCTGGTGCAGTCACAGGTGGTGGAGGGAAAGGGAATGCTAAGTGCTGTTAACCCTTCTTTTGTTCTGATGAACTAGCAGGACTAGATTAATAGCACTTCTTGATCTCTCAAGTGGAGAGAAAAACATGTGTTGAACAGAAAAGATACGAAAATCTCAGCAAGAATCCGAATAGGTTTATGCTAAATGGAATCTTCTTTTTCTAACAGAACAATTAAGTTACAGATGTGTAATCCTGTTTTATAAACCCTTTAGCCAACTTTAGAAACTAGTAATGCTGCTAGTTGAGCATCTCATGACTGCCAATACACTGTGTGCAGAATTATTAGGCAAATGAGTATTTTGACCACATCATCCTCTTTATGCATGTTGTCTTACTCTAAGCTGTATAGGCTCGAAAGCCTACTACCAATTAAGCATATTAGGTGATGTGCATCTCAGTAATGAGAAGGGGTGTGGTTTAATGACATCAACACCCTATATCAGGTGTGCATAATTATTAGGCAACTTCCTTTCCTTTGGCAAAATGGGTCAAAAGAAGGACTTGACAGGCTCCGAAAAGTCAAAAATAGTGAGATATCTTGCAGAGGGATGCAGCACTCTTAAAATTGCCAAGCTTCTGAAGCGTGATCATCGAACAATCAAGCGTTTCATTCAAAATAGCCAACAGGGTCGCAAGAAGCGTGTGGAAAAACCAAGGCGCAAAATAACTGCCCGTGAACTGAGAAA
>BLSH010125146.1:751039-771916 GCA_018402905.1 Glandirana rugosa
TAGACATACAGGGGTTAGTGTAGACAGTGGTATGTGTTTTGTAGACAGTGTCAGGGGTTTTGTAGACATACAGGGGCAGCAGACAGATGTGACGGGGACTGTGACAGATGTGACGGTGACATACAGATGTTTTGTGTATGGTGACAGATGTGATGGGGAAATACAGATGTTTGGGGACTGTGACAGATGTGACGGGGACATACAGATGTTTTGGGGACTGTGACAGATGTTTTGTGTATGGTGACAGATGTGATTGGGGACATACAGATGTTTTGGGGACTGTTTTATGGGGACACTGATGTGTATGGGGACAGGGGTATCAGTGTGCTTGGTGCACTGTGTGGGGGGCGATCTGTGACAGCTCTCTGCATGAAATCCTCATCATCCAGAGAGCTTTCATATTGCTGCATATTGCTCCCCCCCCCCCCCCACTGAGCTCTCACTGAGCTCGGCAGGGGGAGAACTGTCACAGAGACGGTCGTCTCTGTTTACAATGTGACGGCTGTGATTGGACACAGCCGTCACATGATCGGGAGGGCCAGTCACTGCGCCCGTATCCCGATCTCTGCTCAGCTGGATCCTGTGATCATAATGATCACAGGATCCAGCCGCAGCGCGCCGCGTGGCCGCGCTGTGAGCTCCCGTTCTGCAGGACGTGTATACACGTCCTGTCAGAACAGGGAAGCTCCCACCCGGCCGTATATATACAGTGGCCGGGTGGGAGGTGCTTAAATAGACCCCTATGTGTCCATCTGATGATTGAACTGGATTCTATACCATTGCAGACAAAAAGGTGCTAGATTCACACCACTTCCACTGTGTTTTTTTTACAAGGTGGGAGGGACAGCAAGAAAAATGGTTCTTGCATATTGATGTAAGCTCTGCTTTAATTTGGCTGTATGTGTATGTGACGGATGCGGGTATCAGATCCCTGCCTTCTTCACTAACTTGTGACAGAGGACCGGCCAATCTCACACTGCGCTGTCACTAACATAACAATGCCACTGTCAGCTGCATCCAGCACAAAGATTTTCCAGCTTGTGGGACCACAATCTAGGGGCCAGCAGCCTGAGAGCTATTGTAACTGGTCTAATTTAAGCAATTAACCCTTTCACTGCCACCACTGACCTTTGTTTACTTCTGGAAGAGTCAGGACTTCCACCAATTTAGCAATACCAATTATGATTATAGAATAATCATCTGTAACACATACTGTCACCACAGACAGGTCTGACCAGAGGCCTTATTCTACACAGTAACACTCTTCAAGGGACAGGTTTGTTTATAGCTTGCATTAAGAGCTTAGTGATATGATTAACACTTTCCAAAATAAGGTTTTAATAATGAAAAGGTCAAAATTGGTGCAAATAAAATATTTACAGAAAAAAGTTGTTTCAAAACAATAAAGACAAATATACAGCAACAGAGAGATAAGGTAGAAATAATGAGGAAGCATACTTGCAATCATTGTCCTTGGGTTGAACAGAGCTTGGTTGATGATGGTTCTCAAACTTGACAGATGTTTCTAGTTTCATGGTAAAAAGAGAACTCTCCAAACTGTCCTGGCATCTCTCTTTTCTTTGGGATCAAAGGGGTGTTGACAGATGGCCTCTTCACCAATTAAGCTTCGGAGGGTTGGTCGCTGGGAGGTCACTACTCATGACCATGTTCCAGGTACAGTTTGTGATAAATATTCATATCTCTGCATCTCTACAGTTTACAGACTGCTAACATCCATATTATGGTCCAGTGGGAAATTTGCTTCAAAACAAATATAAACGTCACAGGTTTCCAATGTCTAATTTATCTAGGAGGAAGAAGCGGTACCAGTGGTTCCCTGTATGATCTGACATAGGGGTGTCTGGACTTGAAATGTTACAAATTATCAGAGGAAATGAAATATGTCCATATTATGGCTGTGCTATTATTATTTTGGAAGTCATAAAACATGCTGAAGTTTCAGGACTATTACTGCTAAACTGTCTGCACTCTATGTGGTTTGAGCTATTTATGACAGTTATCTGTTGGTTCTCTGGATTGGGCGGGTGACAGCTTTATTAGAGTTTCCAGCCTTAAATTGTAGGGTAATGGTAAAGTCTGTGGGTCTGATCACTGAAGTGATAAGGACCTGGCCTCAGTCAACAGTTTGTGGATTGTATAACTGAAAGAAAAAGGTGTGGGGCAAGGTTACCCTTCACATACCAACATGGCTGAAGTGTAATGGTTGCTACGCACATAGCTAGGCCTTAGCCCAGAGCGCAGGACTGTTACAGTGTAGTGTCTGATCTTTTGGCTTTTCTTTTTCAGTCTATTATCTTTATCCGGGACAAAAACTCACACGGACAAGAACTGTCTGGCTATATTGATTTTGCTCATCGGCTAAAGACTGAAGACTTTGAAGTATACTTTAGTGGCAAGAAAAAGCTTCTTCCACGTCCAACTGACTTAAGGTACTAATTATAATAAACTACAGACATTTCTTTAATGCAGAATTGACATTAAGGTGAAACTCAAGGCAAACCTCTAAATACAAAATTACATTTTAGACCTGAACATTGTAACTACTATATATATAAGCCAAGTAAATCTGTATCATAATCTGCCTCACTGCTCCTGTTTAGTACTACCTTGCAGGGCAACAAAATTAATAAAAATTCCCCAGTTTCTACTGCTATCTTTATCCTCAAGAAGGCTCTTTTCACATGATCAGCTCGATCGGATTAGCCTGTCCATTTTTCAGGCATGTCCGAGCGGGCCACCCATTGACTTCTATGGGCAGGCGGATGTCAGGGGATATGTGTCTGCAGACACCCCCCTGCTATCTGATCCGACTAGATCCGCTGAAAACAAATGGATGGCAATATGTTTGCCATCCGTCTAGCGGTTCAGGTGGGATCAGATGAAAATGGACAGGCTGTTTGTTTTCATCCCATCTCCCCATAGAGGAGAGCAGGGCTCTGACAGGTCCGTCTCAGCACAGTGAGAGGAGGTGGACCTGTCATCCACCTGCTCAGTGGAGATCAACAAAGTCCATCCAAGAGATCCACCCCGTGAGAAAGGGGCCAAAGGGATAAGCATTATGGCACTCACATGACTGCTTTGACATCCTCATACAATGTATGTATGGTTCAGATGAATTTTAAAAAAAATTGCAAACTTTCTTAATGTGAAACCAGAAGTCCAATAGTAGTAAATGGGAATCTGAACCAGCGTCCAAACAATTGTGTATTACAGGGCAGCGACAGATGCAAAATTGTCCAGAATGGTTTGGGAAGCTCCTGGCAGCACTGTCTGAAAAGATGATAAGGCCAAAAAAACAGCACGTGCCAAAAATTCTACCAAGGATACTAAGAAGGGTGGGACATGAGGCAGTGCCAATCAAGTCAAGGGTCCCTAGGCAACAGCAGAAGCAGATACTCTATATGATAGAACAGCCCTCAAATTTTCCACTCGCCTACTCGCATTGTGCGAGTGGAAAATGAGGGGGGTGAGCACTGCGGCAGGTGAGGGAGAGAGCGTGGAGGAAGAGAGAGGGCGGCTGGGGACCGGATCATCATAGAGGAAGAGAGTGCTGTATAGGAAGAGGATTCATTGTTACAGTTTACATTACAATTGCAGTTCGCTCGCCATCACATACAGTCCCGGATCTGTGTGTGGTGACAAGTGGAGCGGAGAGGACTGCAATTGGAATGTAAACTGTAACAGTGGGCAATCCCCTCTGAATCATCTTCCTCTATGGCGCTCTCTTCCTCTATGATGATCCGGTCACCGGCCACCCTCTCTCTTCCTCCACGCTCTCTACGGTGAGGCTGCAAACATGGGTACAATGAGACTGTAAACATGGGCACAGTGAGGCTGCAAACATGGGCACAATGAGGCTGAAAACATGGGCACAGTGAGGCTGCAAAGATGGGCACAGTGAGGCTGCAAACATGGGCACAGTGAGGCTGCAAACATGGGCACCGTGAGGTTGCAAACATGGGCACAGCGAAACTGCAAATATGGGTACAGTGAGGCTGCAAACATGGACACAGTGAGTCTGCAAAGATGAACACAGTGAGGCTGCAAACATGGACACTGGTGAGGCTGGAAAGATGGACACTGGTGAGGCTGGAAAGATGGACACAGTGAGGCTGCGTTGGTGGGCACTGGTCATAGTGCACAGGTGAGGCCGCGTTGATGGGCACAGGTTAGGCTGCATTGTTGGGCACAGGTTAAGCTGCATTGATGGGCATGGGTGTGGCTGCATTGATGGGCACGGGTTAGGCTGTGTTGATAAAGTTGTTGTTAATATTTATTTGTGTAACTTGATTCTGCATAAAACATTTAAGTGTAATTTCATGAGAATTTATGAGGGTGTGTATAAGGGAGTAACCCTTAAGGCCTGGCTAGTAGGCCAGGACTTGAAATTTTGAGCCCTGTGATAGAAGCAGCCTTTGGTCCCTTTCTCCCAGAAGTCATTTGGGAATTCAAGATGCGAAAAAAAAACTCAGAAAAATTGAATTTGGTTTAAATTTATTAAATTTAGTTTAAATCTATCATCATTCATGTCATGGATCAAATCTAATTTTTAAGTGTCCAGCAGTGGGGCTTCTGTTATGGCTCTATGTAGCTTCACTATATAAACCATAGCTTTGCCCTTACAAGCATGCCTTTTTAGTATATTTTTCACTATAGCAATGGCTTATTACTGCTTTATGTTTTGTGTTACTGTATAAGAATGTTAATATCTATAGACCGCAGTGTAACTAGCCCTGGCACGTGGACATTTGACTTTTTCAAGGTTATAAGTTATCTATTATTTTACTTTCAACAATTTCATTTTTCAGGGTTATAATATGTAACTGTAGCTATAGCAGATGTTGTGCCTGCTATGTTAACTTGTTTAGAAGAATCCATATTACAGCAAATGAAATCCTTTGTAGTTATTGAAACCCTTACTTATTTGCATTGCCAAGATATGCAGTGACCAGCGGCTTTAGCCAAAGTTAAGGTGGTCTTTAATTGTGGTTGCGGTTTTAAAGGATTTAAATACAGTATTGGCTGCACTCTCTGAACCTCAGCTATGCAAGCCACAATATTTTCAGCTATCTTGAACTGTTTTATTACGGACAAGAGATTTTAACTAGATTTAGATCACATTCCAGATGTATTATATTTTATTGTGCTGAAGTTTAAAAAAATAAAGTCTGAATATAATAACTACAGTACTTGTATACCATTAAAAATGCTACATGTAAATATATGATCCAAAGCTTCTGTATATATTTGTGGTACCAGATAATGCATGTGTCAGAAAGTAAACAAGATAGCTTTCTTTCCTTTTTTCTACCATAAGTGAAGCCTTGGGCTCTAGAATAAAGATATATGAAAATAATTTAAAAAAAAAGTTTTATTACAGCCTGCTGCATTTTTAAATACAATATTTCCCTTGGACTCTTAACACCACTACGCTGCTGGGGCTGTGCATTTTGAAAAGTCCTGCATGCAGTATGTTTGGTGTGTTTTTCAAAATTGCACCAAAAATGCAGCTCCCCATTGAAATGAATATAAAACACATTAAAAACGCACTGCGTTGCATTTTTGGTGCGTTTGTTAGATACATGTCCATGTTTCGCAGGTGCATGCCAACCAGGAAACACCAGAAACGCATCTAAACACATTTTTAACTTGTGTTTTCAATAGAGCCATGTGAAAGCACCCTTATTCTAGATGTGTTTTATTTTTTAAAAGTTTAGACTTTTTAATATTTTTTCTTTGTAATGAATATAATAATATTTTAAATGCAATTAAACTGGCCAACATTTACTTTTTTTGTCTTTTTCATTGTTTTAACTTAATCATATATATCATAATAATAATCATATAGCATGAAAGTTGACAATTGGAGATTTCATGTATAGTCATAAAAAGGATGTATTGAGCAAGACAAATGGCAAATTCTTAACTCTTCTGTAAATAAGAGGAAGCCATTGGAGACACATGAGCACATTTGTAAATAGTGCCACGTATGTTATTATTTTGGGGATTTCCAAATTGTGCCCCTTTGAGTCTGAATAATCCCCTTATATAGCTCTTAAAGCAGAACTCCGGGATCTGCAAAAAATCCCCCAATAGTACACCCCCCCACACTAAGCAGTTATCACATTTGTGAAATGACTTTAATTTTCAGGAAGTGAGCTCCTCAGTTCAAAAAATGCATCATGTATTCTGCCAGGGAGGCTCTGTTAGAACAATGATTGCATCATATCCTCTTCTCTCTCTTTACACTGTCCTCAAACTACATTTCCTATCATGCTTTGCATATTGCAGTGATTGTGGGAGGTACACTAAGACTGTACATGTAAATGTGAACAAGCCCACTTCAACATAAATCACGCCCCTCATTCTGCAGCCAGGCCTACTACTCAGTCACACACACAACAGGGCAGGATAATGTACAGACTTATGAATGCAAAACTTGTGCTCTCTCCCTTCCAGAAACAACAGGAGATAAACATATTGCCCTTACATGCGTTCTGTAATCATTACCCACTTCCATACCGGGCCTATTCTGGCAGTTTGCTCCTACATGTAAAAATCATAATTTTTTTGCTAGAAAATGACTCAGAACCCCCAAACATTATATATTTTTTTAGCAGACATGCTAGGGAATAAAATGGCTGTCATTGCAACTTTTTATCTTGCACGATATTTGCGCAGTAATTTTTCAAACGCTTTTTTTGGAAAAAAAAACAGTTTCTTGCATTAAAAAAAAAGCAAAACAGTAAAGTTAGCCAATTTTTCTGCATAATGTGAAAGAGGATGTTATGGCAAGTAAATATGTACCTAACATGTCACGCTTTGAAATTGCGCACACTCGTGGAATGGCACCAAACTTCGGTACTTAAAAAAATAGGCGACAATTTTTTTACAGGGTTCATGGTTAGAGTTACAGAGGAGGTAACTATCACAAGAATTATTGCTCTCTTGCTAACATTCATGGTGATACTTCACATGTGTGGTATGAACGTCGTTTACATATGCGGACGCGACTTACGTATATACGTGTTCGCTTCTGCATGGGGGGCGCTTTCATTTTTTTTTTTTTATTGGTTATTTTTTAAATTTTTTTTATTCTTACACTTTCCCTTTTTAAAAATAATCTTGGACACTTTTATTCCTATTACAAGGGATGTAAACATCCCTTGTAATAGGAATACTGCATGACCGGTACTCTTAATGGAGAGATGTGGGGTCTATAAGACCTCACACCTCTCCTCCAAGCTGGAAAGCATCTGATCAAAAAAAAAAATTTGCAATCGGATGCTTTCTAGCCAGAAACCCAGCTTTGTTTACTTTTGTCGGCCCGGACGTAACGTCATGATGTCACGCCCGGGCCTCCGAGAGCCATAGAGATGACTGGGGACCATCTGTGCCTTGGTTCTCTAAAGCAGTGTTTATCAACTCCAGTCCTCAAGGCCCACCAACAGGTCATGTTTTCATGATTTCCCTCAGATGAAACAGCTGTGGTAATTACTAAGGCAGTGAAACTGATCAAATCACCTGTGCAAACTCATGGAAATCCCGAAAACATGACCTGTTGGTGTGCCTTGAGGACTGGAGTTGAAAAACACTGCTCTAAGGTACTTCCTTCCAACCGTGGCAGTTACGTTTTCCGGCTCAACGAATGCTCAGGTGAGTCGGTAGAGGTACCGGAGGACGGCGAGAGGGAGGGATGTCTGCTCCCGCTGCCTGTAAGAACGATCAAGCAGCTGGACAGCCACTGTGATTGTTCTTACGGTGAAGGGAATTGTTGGCTGAAAAGAACGATATCTCAATGATGACTGCAGCTGCAGTTGAGATATCACCAGACAAAGACGAGGACGTCATTTGTCTATAGGGCGGGCAGGAAGGAGTTACTGAATTGTACACACATACCATAGTGATATATTATGCACACTGTATTCTGCTGCAATTCAGTAGTAGAAATATTCCTCCTCTTGCTGTAGCATTGAGATCTTTCTAACAGCAATCAGTGCTGGTATGGTGTATGAGAACATTCCTAGCTGCACCACAGAAGGAGCCAGGACACACTGCTTTACATCGGCATGTGACACAAGTAAATGTCGACATGGGAAACAAAAAAGTGCAGCGCTAACTTACTAATCAATAACACAATAATGGTGGAACCCTCTAATGTATGGAATTCTCAATACACTTCAATATTACCATAATACCGGCCTCTGTGATACGTAATGTCACATATAATACACATCACACTGAAAATAAGACATAAAAATCACTGCAAACGTTGCAGGGATGATGGAAACCCCTCCTACAGATATTTGACAGTGTACAGTGTAAGTAAAGCAGTGGGCGGTGTTCACTGCTTATCAGTGCAGCTTATCAGTGCAGCCTCATCAGTGCCCATAAGTGCAGCCTTAGTGCCCATTGGTTCAGTTTATCAGTGCAGCCTCATCACTGCTGCCTCAGTGCAGTTTATCAGTGCCCATAAGTGCGGTTTCATCTATGCCCACCAGTGCAGCTTATCAGTGCCCATCAGTGCGGCTTATCAGTGTCCATCAGTGCGGTCACACCAGTGTCCACCAGTGTAGCTTATTAGTGCATCTTATCAGTGCCCATCAGTGCAGCTTACCAATGCCCATCAGTGAGGTTTATCAGTGCCCATCAGTGCGGCTTATCAGTACAGCTTATCAGTGTGGTCACATCAGTGCCCATCGGTTCAGCTTATCAGTTCATAAAAGAGTTCATGGGGGAGCTCATAAAAATTGCAAGATTTCATAAAAAATCATGGAATGCATAAAAATTCTATTTGCAAAAAATCATATGGACACATGTGACAGTTTAAAAATTATCTGATGAATTTCATATAGATACATGTAAGATCATTACTTTACCAGTGCAGGCTGAGGTGGGGAGGGTTTAACCATCATGCCAGGAGAGCTGCTGGTGGTGTATGGAGTGCACCACGATCCACGCTGAGATGGAACCTACACCAAGCAGGAAAGGTCCGGGCTGCTGGTACCAAAGTGGCAGGAGACCGGCGGTAGACAGTGTGCCTGTGTAGGGGGAGCTAAGGATGACAGGACGCCACTGTGGGAGATGAAAGCTGACACTGCAGTGACAACCCACCTGGCTTGCCAAAGTGTAGCCGCTAGGATGGATCGCCAGATGCCGGGGAACTCATGGAAGGATGGGATGACCATGCATAAGCCCCTATAGGAGGAGGGGAGGGGAACCAAGTCCGTGAGTTGCCTGGCCTGCAGGCAGACCAAGACTCGCCGGAATTGACATCACTCTCAGCTATGGAACAGGAAGGGGAATCCCTGTTGCAGACTGGTGAAGAGTCTATAGATTCGACTGCTGTGACTAACATGTTTCACACGTATGCAATTTGTCAAAGTCATGGGGAGACGGCATAAGGATCTATTTAAAGTAACAGTAGTGGAGAGGGGAGGGGAAAGGAGGGAACCAGCTGATCTGAAGCCCATGAAACCCCTCCTCACCCTGAGGGATGTCAGTGTATACTGATCCCTGGGATTGCTTGATTAGAAATGAAAATTAAAAGCCTTATAAGCCTGTTTCCACAGTGGCATCACAGTTCTTTTCAGCGCTACAGAAACCTGTTTTGTTTTCAGATTAGCAGTGCCCATCAGTGCGGCTTATCAGTGCCCATCAGTGCAGCCACACCAGTGCCCATCAGTGCGGCTTATCAGTGCCCATCAGAGTGGTCACACCAGTGCCCACCAGTGCAGCTTTTCAGTGCCCATCAGTGCTGCTTATCAGTGCCCATCAGTGCGGTCACACCATTGCCCACCAGTGCCGCTTATCAGTGTCCATCAGTGCCGCTTATCAATGTCCACCAGTGCTGCTTATCAGTGTCCACCAGTGCCACGTATCAGTGCCCATCAGTGCGGTCTCACCAGTGCCCATCATGGACATCAATGACAGATCAACCACCCCCACACCGCCGCCCACCCGCCCTCTCATCAATGACAGAGCGGAGATCTCGGCTATGACGGGTCTGGTATTCCTGATATGTCTGGCATGCTTGCTATGGGAAAACACCGCTAGCTGTAACTTCTCTCCTCCCATCCCCGCATTATGATATACATCGCAGAGCGCACTGTTCCAATGCGGGGATGGGAGAAGAGAAGTTACAGAGATCGGTGTAGCAGGCATGTCAGGCATACCAGAAATTCTTGGTATGCCTAGCATGCCTGCTGTGTGAAAACTCTGATCTCTGTAACTTCTCTCCTCCCATCCCCGCATTGGAAGAGTGCACTCTGCGCTGTATATCATAATGCGGGGATGGGAGGAGAGAAGTTACAGCGAGCATTGTTTTCAGATAGCAGGCATGCCAGAAATACCAGACCTGACGTAGCCGAGATCTAAGCTCTGGCAGTGCTGGCAGGGAGGAGGAGGGAGCAGAGGAGGAGGAGAGGAAACCACCTCTATGGGCGGCACAGACCAGGGGCTGTGAATCCCTCTCCGCCCACCTCAGTGAGCAGGGTGTAAGTACAAGTCCCTGCTCATTGTTAGAAAAACTACAGGTGGGAGTGCCAAGACCGCTGGCTGGCAGTTCAAGAGAAATATCAGCCAGCGCTCTTACAAACAGGAAATCTCTGGACAATAACATTTTTCAGCAAGTTCTGCAGGCTATTGCAGAGGAACCACAGAGCTCAGCAGAAGATGGATGACATAGTTGGTGAAGGTAGGAGATCAGCAATTAGGACATGTAAAAAAAATTTTTCCCTGAAGTTTTGCTTTAAAATAAATTAGCTTAGAGTTGAGTGAACACCTGGACGTTCGGGTTCGGCGGGTTCGGCCGAACTTTCCGGAATCGTTCGGGTTCAGTACCAAATGTTATCCGAAATTTACCCTGGCCCCCGAACCCCATTGAATTCAATTTGGACCCAAACTTTTCGGCACAAAAATGACTGTAAAAAAGTCCTGGAAAGTGCTAGAGGGCTGCAAAAGGAAGAAAAATGGGAGATGTTATTAGATCTGCAATCTGTCCCTCAAAGCAGTAGTAATCTCTATCTAGTCCAGTATCAGATCGTTCTGTAATCAGATCGTTCTGTAATGCAGGATGAGATGTTATAGATCTACAATCTGACCCTCAAAGCAGTAGTAGTAATCTCTACCTAGTTATTATCACTGCAATCTGTCCCTCACAGCGTCGGCAGCATCCTCTCCCTACACTAAACTGAGAGCATGTGACATGCAGCACTGTGACTCCAGCCTCATATAGAGGCTGGGTCACATGATGCACTGGCCAATCAAGGCCATGCCATTAGTAGGCATGGCTGTGATGGCTTCTAAGGAAAACCAGTGAAACGATTGTTGATTGGCTGCCCTGCAGCTATTCAACATACGTGATAAAATAACAGAACCCAGAACCCGAACCCAAACGTTTTCTCAAACATTCGGGTTCAGATTTGGGACAAGGACACCCGAAAGTTCGGTACGAACCCGAACGTTACAGTTCGGGTTCGCTCAACTCTACTGGAGATACATTTAGCAAATTCCTCCATCCACGCTAACAGCACTGATGTTTGAATCCTCCTTAGCCTATTGAATTCTGACAGTCAGCAACAATACCAAACAATGCCTGCATCTGCGCTGTTCAACTGACAATTTTCCAATAGGCTCCTTCGATGAAAGTCAAAAGGAAAATGTCAGAAGGGCCATACAATGCTCACATTTTTCAGTTTTCGTGCTGTCAATATTTTCTGAGGAAGCAGTAGGTCTCAAGACCCTCTGTATCCTTAGCAACCAGTGATATCACCAAGCCCCATTCATTAACTCCTTCCTTACCGGCGTATGGTAATTATACGTCGACAAGGTGCACTCCCCATCCTAAGTGGACGTCATATGATGTCCACTTGTTTTCGCCACTTTGCGGGCCCCCAGGGGCCCGCATCGCGGCGATCGGGGACCGGCCGTGTCCCTCGGGACTCCGGCCTTCCATGATCGGGGTAAAGAGCCAATAAAATTGGCTCTTTACCACGTGACTGGCTGTGTCCTATCAGTACCTGAGTACCTGTCACTAGCCCATCTGAGTACCCTAGTACCTGTCACTAGCCCATCTGAGTACCCGAGTACCTGTCACTAGCCCATCTGAGTACCCTAGTACTGTCACTAGCCCATCTGAGTACCCGAGTGCCTGTCACTAGCCCATCTGAGTACCCAAGTACCTGGCACCAGACCATCTGAGTACCCAAGTACCTGGCACCAGACCATCTGAGTACCCGAGTACCTTTTACCAGCCCATCAGAGTACCTGAGTACCTTTTACTAATCCCTCAGAGTACCCGAGTACCTATCTGCAGCCCATGAGAGTACCCGAGTACGTATCTGCAGCCCATGCCTCATAAAATATACATTGGGGTGTTTGCTTTCCAAAATGGGGTAATTTTGTGGGTAATTCCTCTGTCCTTGTGCTCCAGGACCTTCAAAAATGTGATAGGTGGGAATGAATTTAGATGTGTAATTTATGCTCCTAGAACGTCTGACGATACTACTTCAATGCTGGACCTCTCTATTTGGCCGGGCTGTGTAAAAGTCTCACACATGTGGTATCACCATACTCGGGACGAGTAGTAGAATATATTTTGGGGGGTCATTTTTGTTATGTACATGCTATGTGTTAGAAATATCATATAAATTGACAACTTTGTGTAAAAAAAAATAAGTTTTCATTTTCTTTCCATGTTTTCCGAAGACTTGTGGAAAAAAATGAACCATACAAAATACTCATAATGCCTCATGGAATATACGTTGGGGTGTTTGCTTTCCAAAATGGGGTCATTTTGTGGGTAATTCCACTGTCCTGGTGCTCCAGTACCTTTAAAAGTGTAATAGGTCATTAGGATATTTTATGTGTAATTTATGCTCCTAGAACGCATGATGGTGCTCCCTGCATGTTGGACCTCTCTATGTGGCCAGGCTGTGTAAAAGCCTCACACATGGGGTATCGCCATACTCAGGAGGAGTAGCAGAATGTATTTTGGGGTGTCATTGTAAGTATGCATATGCTGTGTGTGAGAAATAACTTGTTGTTTAACAATTTTGTGCAAAAAAAAAAAAATTCTTCATTTTGCAAAGAATTGTGGGAAAAAATTACAACTTCAAAAAACTCACCATATCCCTTACTAAATACCTTGGAATGTCTACTTTCCAAAAAGGGGTCATTTGGGGGGTATTTGTACTTTCCTGACTTGTTAGGGTCTCAGGAAATGAGATAGGTGGTCAGTACATCAGGTGTGATCAATTTTCAATGATTTGCACCATAGCTTGTAGACTCTATAACTTTCACAGAGAATAAATAATATCCACTAATTTGGGTTATTTTTACCAAAGATATGTAGCAGTATAAATCATGGCCCAAATTTATGAAGAAAAGTTACTTTTTTGCAAAATTTTTCAATACAAACTAAAAAAAAGTGTTTTTTTTTTCATAATTTTCGCTACTTTTTCGCTTATATTGAAAAAAATAAAAAACCCAGCAGTGATTATATACCACCAAAAGAAAGCTCTATTTGTGAGAAAAAAATTATAAAAATTTTGTTTGGGTACAGTGTAGCATGACTGAGTAATTGTCATTTAAATTGTGAGAGCGCTGAAAGCTGAAAATTGGTCTGGGAAGGAAGGGGATGTAAGTGTCCTGTATGGAAGTGGTTAAGGTCCAGTTCACAATAGGCAGTGACAGAGGTTTTACCACATTGTTATATGTCTGTCACTACAGGGCATACAGGAAACCAATGTTTCCTATGTGTCCCATTCACACTGCAACTCAGCCTAGCACTGCGCTGCAGCATGCTGCAATATTATGAATTTTATCGCAGCGCGTTGGCCTTAATCGCACTGCAATGTCGGGCAGCACAGTGCATTGCACCACCCAACATTGCAGTGAATGAATTGTACGTTTTATATACTTCAAATAAAGTTAGTACAAAACAAAAAAAGGGAGCAATGCAATGCAATGAATCATGCATCCCTCTGCTCCCTAGTGCAGCGACAACGCAGAGAGGCCAGAGTGATAAAAGCTATTTCATGGAGGTGCAGTATGAATTGGCCCTTACTGTTCAGTAATCCCTGGCCATGTAAACAGAGGGGCATAGTTAGCGTGAAATCACCAACCAAATATGGCCAGATGACAGTCACTGGGAGACCTAGTCCCTTTGTTTACTTTTAGAGGCAGGACCCTGTCATTTGGCACCAGTTAGTGACAGAATGGAATGTGCCTGTTGGTCAGTGGCAGGGGTTGATCATTGTGATTGGCATGGATTTTCATCACTGGACCCCAGGCCATTTTTGTTTTGGTTTATTAGCTTTGGGGTTCCCTTTGACATCCATACCAGACCTCATCAAGGACAAGGGTCTGGAATGTATTTTTAGGGGGACCACTTCTTTCTTTGGGGGGGTCCTCTGTTAACATTTAATCAGACACTTATCTTAGATGAAAGTGATTGCAAAATAACATACCACATACTGGTCTTCAGGTTAAATATCCATATTAGGGCCGGTTCACACTGCTGCGATGCGAGAACCCTGTGAATCCACTGTGGGTTCCCTCATCGCATTTCTCCCTGTGGCAGTTCACACTGCCATATGCAAACTGCGGGGAGTGTCAATACAAAGCTAACGACACCCCCAAATCAGTTCGCCTATCGCACTGTGATCTGCAAACTTGCACAGGAATCGGATTGCATAGGTGTGAACACCCATGCGATCCAATTCTGCTGCGGACCAAAAAGAGGGTCCTGTGCAAGTTTGTTCCAAATGCAATGCGATTTCAGCCATACTATCTGTGTGACTGAAATCGCATCAGATAGAGATCGCATGTGATTCACACTGCAGTGTGGTGAGAATCACATCCGATCTCCGGGATCGCACCAGTGTGTACATTTTTCACAACAAAAGAAGGAATATTGTAGAAACTTCATAAACAGTATTTTAACAATCTGTTGTAGGCAGCATTTGCAAAATAACACACCTTTTTAGGCCAAAAAATATAACGTTTCCATTTTTATTTTTAAAAAGAAATGAGTATTGTATAGACTCCCTAAACCGTTGTTAACAATCCAATTTAGGCCACACTTGCTTTCTTTAAACAGAAACACTATAAAAGGTATATTAGGAAAAACAAAGGAATGTTGTACAGACTCCATAAACAGTATTTAAACAATCTGTTACAGGCCACATTTTCAAAATAACACACTAGACACAGTTCTTCACCCTCAAACATATACAGTACAGTATATTTCACAGGATAAAGGAAGAAATATTGTACAATTTTGATGCAATTTTGGTAGGCTGCATTTTAAACTTGAGAGAAAACGGCCAACTTTTAATTAAAAAAAAACTACTGTAAAGCATATTTATTTTATATAAAAAAGACAGCTATTGTACTCACTCCACACACAGTAATACAAAAAAATTGTCTGCCTTCTTATCACGATACCAGCTTTTAATTAAAAAAATCAGCATTAGAGTGAATTATTTTTAGAATAAAGCCAGCAAAATATTATATTGTCTCTATACACAGTATTTAAAAATGTTTGCTAGGCTGCTTTTTCATAGGGAGACATCAGGCAGCTTTTAACACAGGCATCAACATTAGAATTACTTCACATTAAAAAGCCAGCAAGCTATTGTACTGACTCAATACACAGTATTTACAAACTGTTGGTTTCACTGAAAAAGAAATCAGCAATTTAATATGTCACAGCTCAACAGGGAGAGACCAGGCACATGTTAATTAAGATTTCACTGTAAAACAACTATTTCAGAGAGACAATAGCCAGAAATATTCCTTATTGCTAGTGGAGTGCAAAAAGTCACAACTTGAGAGATGCAGTGTATGAATTACCCTGTAGCAAACAATATAGGTATACATTTTGCAGAGCACCAGCTACAGAAGCTTTATGTGTGATATCTTTACTGTCGCTGATTAGCAGAATACATTGGAAATTTTCAGTTGCAATTCAGAATTGACCCTGAGAAAAAATATATATAATTTTTTAGTTGAAACCTAGCTGCAGAAAAAAAATATGTGATGTACTACCTTTTCAGTGCCAGGGCACTGGAATAGGGAAGTAGAGACATCACAAGATGGTATTGGTGGCAGACCAACAGCGATGAAAGTAGCTGATAATATTGGCAGGACACGGTAATGATGAAAGGTGATGATTGTGATAACAGACCAGCAGCAGTAGATAGAGCTAATGGTAGAAGAAGCTTGCAATGGTAGCAGTGCAGGAAGCTGACAATGATGGCAGGTTAGCAGTGATGGCAGGGGATGATAATGCTATAGCTTATGTTTTGGAATACATTTTAAAAATGTATTTGTTTGCATCCACTGCTGGTTCATATTTATAAAAGTGAGGCAGTCAACTGGTACAGGGGACTAGCAGACTCAGCTCTACCTCAAACAAGAATGACTTTAAAGTGTTGCTAAGGAAGCCACCCTCACTGCTGCCTCCCCACCCCCAGTGACCTGAGAATTGGAGACATCTGACCATGAAAGGAGATGCTGCTACTGTCTGGAAAGGCAGTCAAAAGGTTGATTTATAGCACGTCTTCCAAGTGACCAATTGTTTTTATTTTTTGTTCCCTATGGAGAAAAAAATGCACCATCTCTACTAAGATCTGTAATTTTCCCTCTTGTATTGGATCCAAATAGTTGGACACCCAGTAATGGCCCTCTTTCATGGCTCAAATTGTGGGGTCCTGGCGCAGGCACTGCAGCATGAATGAACCGGTTCGCTGGAAATTTCCTGTGACAGAGGTCCTCTGTGTCACTGGGGACAATGCTGTACTCAACATTCTCACCTCTTCGAAGTTTAACTCCCAGTGTTATGGGAGGAGTGAAATGTACACCTAAAATAATACCTTTCTCAATTCCTCCTCGCCACCAGCACCCTAGCACTCCCTTTCATACTCTTCCTCTGCCTGCTTCTGTCTGTCAGAGTTGGGTAAGAAAAGATTCTGCAGGCCATGAGACACCAGAAAGTCGTTCTCTTACTTCTGTTACTGAGCCACTAGTGTCCAGTCTGTTATACCATGTGTGTGCTCCAGCAAGAACACCAGAGGTATTGTGTTGCTGATCCCCCACCTTGTTGTGACTTAACATCCTTGCTGCCTCTTTGAATAGTGACAAGATGGTGCATGTGTCCTGAATCAGGTTCTACTGATGTGGTGGAAAGAATCCCAGTACCCCAGAGCCTATCATCATCTCATATTTTCACAAATACCCATTGATGGCTGAGTGTTGCAGCATGATCAATATAAAGTCACAGCGCTTTCGTGTATTGTATATCGGACATTTGGCAGGCAGCTTGTGTTGCCACTGCATTTTAGACAAACACCTGCTGGGTATTACCATCCAAAGTGTTCACACACTCTTCTGCCTTAGGACATGCTGGAAGCCAGGGTACCTAACTAGCAACCACTGCACCACCAGGCAGGTTGGGGATGTGTGCCAGGCAAGGCAGATTTGTGAACTTTACCTGCTGAAGAGCAGGCAGCTGGTCGCTGTTGTTGTCATTAGACATGTGCGGTTGGTTTCACCCTGAATGCTCTGAATAACGAAACAAAATTTGTCTGAATTTTGGAAATTCGGACTGAAATTCGAACCAAATTTTACATCGAACTCCAGTCGAATTCTAACTGTACACATATTGCTGAAATCAAAGACTGTGTGTGTAATTCGAGTACCGTTTGGAAATAATGCTGTTTTTGTTAAGCAATTTTTCTTTCGTGTGTTCACTTTGCCATGTTTGAATAAAAAAAAAACCCTAAAGTTTTCAAATCGACTGATTCAAAATTTATCGATTCAAACATTTCGAATTGAAAAAAAAAATCAGTAAATTTGAAAAATACATGAAATGAATTACGAATACGAATTCCGATTACGAATCCCGAAAACGGATTGAACGAATCAACCAAATTTAACTAAACAAAATAACTAGCTTAACGGATCGAAACGAAACAAAACTAAACAAATGTTTTAGCCATGCACATGTCTAGTTGTCATACATGACCTTGCCTAGCACAAGACAGCATGGGGTCAGTCACTTCTCAGTTTACCCTGTAGAGCTCACAGAATCTCTGGCCCAATGTTGTCCCTGTCCACCAGGCATATCAGCTGCAAAACATTGTGACAGCTTAGGCAATTGCATCTTGGTCACTTGGGAGTGACTGAAGGTTCTGATGAGTCCCTGATGAGGCCATTGAGGAGGAGGGAATGGAGGTGACCTAGCTTTCACTATCTCCAAGGAGCAGGATATGGGCTGGCATTCGCAAGCTCCATTAGTGAGCCCCGTCCTGCATTCCTCTTAGTCAGCCATTATCAAAACTCTCCAGTGTTGCAAAAAGAGATCTAACGTCTGTGCTGGATCAGGTGTCTGTGGTCATCTAGACCCTGGTACTGACCGCATTGTTCAGGGACACAGAGACATTAACTACCACTTGCTAGTGGAATGCAGGGATGGCCTTCTGGGCAGTAGAGGTAAAAATTACTGTGGTGCAGCACAGGCCACAAATCACAGAAGGGGGAAAACTCCAGTAAATAGAATAGAAGCATGCTGTAAGGTCAGTCATTTTGCGAAGCTGTAAGGCCTGCCATGTTGTCAAGTATTGAGATGATGGGCAAGGGGGTGATTTTGTTACCATTTATTTCTTATGCTCCAGCAGCTGGAGAATAGACATCTGCCTGGTTGAGGATGCAGCTCAACCATTTTACCATTTTTAGTATTTCCCTGCAGCTGCCAGTTAGTAGGAGGTCTGCTGTGTAGAACAACTGTTGTACATGTGAGTAGGATCTTGTACCTTAATACACAATTATGAAATAAAAGGTTACTTTACTGAATGGCAAGTTCCTAATAATTCATACAGGTTCCTAGTACTTCATGTACTAGGAACTGCAGTAATCAGTGCATTTTTATAGCACTGATCGATGTATAAATGCCAATGGTCCCAAAAAAGTGTCAAAATGGCCCAACATGTCCACTGCAATATCGCAGTACGGCTAAAAATCGCAGATCGATACCATTACTAGTAAAAAAAAACATAAACGCGGCAACTTTTGTGGAAACCAATCAATAAACGGCGATTGAGATTTTTTTTACCAAAAATATGAGGAAGAATATAAATCAGTCAAAACCGATGGAAAAAAATGTTTTTTTTAATTTTTTTTTGGATTTGAATTGTAGCAAAAAGTAAGAATTTTTTTTTTGTTTTGCAAAATTATCGCTCTTCTTTTGTTTATAGCGGCGATCAGAAATAACGCAGAGGTGATCAAATAGCACCAAAAGAAAGCTCTATTTATGGGAAAAAAAGGACGCAAATTTTGTTTGGGTACAACATCGCATGACCGCGCAATTGTCAGTTAAAGCAAAGCAGTGCCGAATCGCAAAAAGCGATCTGGTCCTAAAGTGTGAAATCCTTCCGGGGCTGAAGTAGTTAAATTAATCCTTGACAAAAAAAAAAAACCTGAAAGTTGATTTCTATGCAGAGCTGTACCAGATTTTGCACGCTCCAGTTTTAGTAAATCAATCCCATAGAGTGCTATAGCAATGAGTTCAAGCATTTGTACTATATGTGCTGGCTTGTGAGTATGTCATAACAGGTACAGGAACTGGAAATAACTTGAATATATAAAGTATTATACACGTGATGTAACAGTTGTAAATTAGGACATCTACAGGCCAGAAGTATGAACACAACTTTTTCCCCTCATACTACGAAAAACAAAAATCCTCAATATTGAAAATTACAGACTTCAAAAATATACAGCATTTATTATATTTTTATTTATTTCAGGTACTTGTATAGCACTGTCAATTTACGCAGCGCTTTACATATATATTGCACATTCACATCAGTCCCTACCCATGCAGGCACAAGGGGAACATGCAAAGTCCAGGCAGGTAGTGTCATGGTCAGGATACAAACCAGCGACCCTTTTGCTGCCAGGCGAAAGTGCTAACCACTACACCACTGTGCCGCCCACATTATATCACAAAACAATACTATGCATTTTGACCACTTGGCAACACACTTACAGTGAATATACTTGCGAGCAGGCAGCAGCTGCAGGCTCAGAGACATACCGGTAAACAGTGGCACAAACCTGTGATAGGGTACAGTTCACCAGATACAACATATGCTGGTGATCAGTACCCGATTGGTCATAGCGATCACATGATTACAATGTAAGCAAAGCAGTCATAAATGGATTCCATTCACGACTGCTTTGCTTACTATTGTGATGCTCTGATTGGCCCAAAGCTATCACATGGTACCTGGGCCAACCACAGCACCCTGTACCACGTGATTAGCTGTAGACAGTCACAGATCACAATAGTAAGAATGCTGTCATGAATGGAAGCCATTCATGACAGCTAAAACTATTGCTTATACCAGTGATCATCACTGTTATAAGTAGTGTTGAGCGAACCCGGACTGTAACGTTCGGGTCCGTACCGAACTTTCGGGTGTCCGTGGCACGGACCCAGACCCGGACATTTCAAAAATCGTTCGGGTTCGGTCCGGGGTTCTGCTATTTTACTCCACGTGTTGAGAAGCTGCAGGGCAGCCAATCAACAAGTGTTTCACTGGTTTGCCCTTAGAAGCCATCACAGCCATGCCTACTAATGGCATGGCTGTGATTGGCCAGTGCATCATGTGACCCAGCCTCTTTATAAGCTGGAGTCACAGTGCTGCAGTCACATGCTCCTTGGGTTAGTGTAGGGAAAGGTAGCTGACTGCGTGAGGGACAGATTTGAGACATTTTAAGACCTGATCCTGCATCCTGAGATAGATTACTTTACTACTGCTGTCTGTGCTGTTGCTCTGAGGACAGATA